>JANPWX010000247.1:1950650-2090781 GCA_024734555.1 Trochalopteron elliotii
CCCCGAATTCCCCTTCCAGCGGGGCGTTGGAGCCCCGGGCAGGTTTTGTCCCCGTCGGTGAACGGGCCCTCATTACCTAAGCCTTTTTTTTCTTGTAAATTGAGAGGAAGTTGAAGAATAATGAATGCCCGGGAGAAATTTACGGCAAATTGCTGATATTTCAGGGAACGACTGACAAAACGAGAGCCTAGAGCGTCCCCAGTGCGTTACAGTGAAGAAATTAATCTCAATGTCTTTGAAAACGAACAGCACCTTAAAAACGAACCACAAAATACCTTTTGAGAAGCAGCCTTTAATCCCATCACTGATTAATGTGTGCATGCTGATGTACTGGATTTGAACTTTCTGGTGAAGCAATAGAATGGTATTTTCAGTTTGTCTGACAGGCTGCTGTTTTCCCTAATGTGAAATCTCTGAGGGCTTCTGTACTTATTGTGTGAAGATTTTTCTCACTGACTGGTCGGGGTACTGCAGTCCTCTCCATAGCCTGACATTTTACAAAAGGGTGCATGCCCCAGATGGAGGGACATTCCCATTCACTATGTAGAAAGGAGTATTAATTACAGGCTAATTACCATGTTTTATGTGATTTGCTACACTTCCTTACATGCTAGAAAAATTAATTTGACTGTAGTTCAAAATCATAACAAAATCAAGGGGATGTTACTTGAAAACAACTTTCTGTATCTACCTCAGTCAATGCTCCCACTTTGTCACACAAGCATACATGCTGGATGAAACCAGTAGTTTATCACCCCAGTGTTTTGTGTAGACTCTACTAAATACTTCAAACAACTTTTCAGTAGTATTCTGACTATTGAATGTTGTGATGTCCCTTTTAATTTTAGATATACTAATTAGCTATATGAAGTACTCCTTCTACGTGGCCTTAGTTTCTGGGCTTCACGGTGTAGTGATCATTTTGGCAGTCTAATTCTTTTTTTTCTGTAAAATCATCCTTAAATGTAGTTGGTATCAAATTTGTCTGAGAGAGGTCAGGGGAGGGAATATATGCCTTGGAAACTCATCGGTCTTCCATCTTCTGGTGGTCCTCTGTCTTTCTGACTGCTTTTTATATAAAAGCATCAGTTGCCATGACATTTCAACTACTGTCAACCATAAGGTCACAAACACCTTACCTTCTTGTCAAATCAAAATTATTTGATAGCATCTTGTCATTTTTCTTTATGGCTCTTGGATTTGAGGTCAATGTCTTGGAGAATATTTGCCAGGAAAAATCTACAAAACCTAAAAATGACAATCCAAGAGTTTAGGTGTGGGTTTTGTTTGGTTTTGTTCATTTGTCTGTGCATTTATTGTTTTATTTTATTTTGTTTATTTGTTTTCTTGTTTTTTTTCTCTGAAGCAGATTGTGTGTGAAATTAGAGATTTGGGGAAAGGACTTCAGGAAATTAGTTACCATGGTACTTGTGTTTCAGGGTCTCTGGTTTATACTTTGATACAATTCAGATCATTAAATCTGTAGATTTTAGAGGTAGAGATAGTCTTTAAACAGTTTCCACTTCAGATGCATGAAGATACTGGAGAGAATGAAAATAAGCGTACAAGATTCTCATCTCTATGTGGTTGGCTGTAATACTCTACTACAGAGATCATGTCACAGAAAACACTTGTCTGTCTTTGCTTAAAAAAAAAAAATCTGCTGCTCATAGTTACCTTTCTATACTTTTAAAATACTTTTTTTTGTTTGTTTCTTTTTCTGAATTCTGAATATCAGGTTCTCAAATACTCAGTTTGTAGTACTCAACATACAGTGTTAGGCTGTTCTGTACAAACCCATATGACAGATTTCTCACAGTTTCTTCCATATTGTTCCTATGCTTTTTTCCACCATGTAGATAATTAAAACACATAGATGTAAGTAAGCATTTTTAGAAATATTCCCCTGGTTTCTAGGCAACGCTGGGGGAATGTAGAGATTTCTATTTGTTCCCTCTCACTCAGCAGTCACAGCATCACAGAGATGTCCTGTCACTGAAATTTTTGACCACCAGTGGCAACACATTCCAAAGCTTTATGTATTTCTAATTGGTCTCATTTAGGGGCCTTAGGCCTTTGGTGGCTTTTGGCCTCCTTTGGTCTGTGAGAGTATATATATTTTAAGTGTAAAAAAGTAACACAATTTTATAATGGTCTGCACATTAAGTCCTATAACATGTATTTAAAAAAAAACAAACAAAACCAAGCCTTAAAAAAAAATGATTCAGTTCTGGATTTTGATCCACTCAAAAAAGTACAAAATAAGTTACACAGATCACTGCAGAGATCTTACCATTGCTGAAGAAGCAATAACATGTCAAAACCTGTAAAATTTGTCCTTTCCCAATCCGAAAAGAGGAAACATGGCAATCACTGTTGCTGTCTGTCCTTATCAGCAGGCATTTTCCCCTTTTCCTTAGAATGCATTACAACAGAGCATGGTTTTAGAACGTGCCTTCACTGGGAGAGAAGGAAAGCAGCAGGAATATGAGACTCACATTTGTGAGTGTAGGTGGGCATCTGTCCCCACCCTGGCATGGACTTAGGGAACAATTGCCTTTTGTCTACTACCTCTGCCCTCTGATCATGCAGTGTAGACACCTAATTGCTGTGAACATGTCCAGTTCATAGTATTCAGCAACAAACCAACACAGAGAGAAATATGTGCAAACAAAAGGAAATACCCCATAAGATGTCCACTTTCTTTTGCCTGCTTAGCCAGACAAGTTTCCATTCCTTTGAAAAAAGGTGATGTGTCTGGCAGGACCTCAAACAGTTACCTACTCACTTGGGATAGAAATCTGTTCATAATGTCAGAACATTGCTTTTGTAGGATTTGGCTTTCTTGGAAAAATAGTTTGTGTGTACCCTGGAAAATTAAAATCTGCAGTTCTTTGGAGAGTCTTCTCTTTCAAGCCATTGATTTCTTTCATGGTTGCTGTTTCCTTATATTGGTCAAGTGAGCATACATATGCAGGCAGGAAGCAGCTCAACAACCAGGTCTGCATGCTCTATTCACAGAGTATTCTAGAAAGTCCTCAATTCATCACAATACGTACTTGATCATGGAAATAAATCTCATGGGTTTACTTGAGTATTTATTTGGCATAAGTGCCCTATCTCAGTGCAGACTGTCACCTGCCTGTGGCTCTGTGTGTCAGTGTTCCAAATCCCTCGTTGCAGCTCTCAGAGGTCTGTCACTGAGTTGCAGCAATTCCCACCTGGAACATTCAGACTATCAACCTTTCAGTCTGTTCCCCTACAACTATGTGGAAATAAAAACATTTAGCTGAGAGATTAGAGGACACGGTACCTTCTAAATGCATTTAAACAGACTGGCTGAGAGTTTTCTTTTGCTACCTACTTCGGAAATTCTTGTGTTGAAACAACTGAAGTAGCTTTCAGACAGCTGGTGTGAGGGGAAAAAAAAGATTTAATGGCTACTGAAATATGCTGTTTTCTTTTTTTGGTTTATTTTGGACTTTTTTAAAGGATTACTTTTCCAGGAGGGATGGTAGGTTCTTTTCTGCCTTGTGTTTGCTGCATGTTCTTTGGTCATATGGTTCTTCAAGTTATTTAAAATCATGTGCAATCTTGAAATATCATTGCAGCTTTCTAAATGATGGAGAATTATGTGTTTTGACAGGGCTGCAGACTCCTTCGCTTTCTTCATGGCAATGCATTTAGTTGTTCTGTTATTGTCTGTATGGTAGCAGTAGTTGTAGATTGTTCTAAAGCTAGGGCTCCTGTGGGAAAGGTGATGCAAAAAAAAACTTCAGAGAAGATGATCAATATCTTAAAAACTGTAGGTTTTAATACCTTGTAATTTAGCATGCAATAAGGGAGCTAACCTAAAAAAAGAGGGAATGTGATAAGGAAGATGAGGGCAACTATAGGAATATATAATGATAAAAAGTTTCTATGAACACAGTTTTAAACTTCCATGAAATTTATCAGCTTAGAATAAAAAGTCTCTCCTGCAGCATATATAGAATAAGTACTACAAAAGCCTCTTTAGGAGGCTGCTGTGCAGATTTGCATTGTACAACTATTCTTTCTCTTAGATCTATACAGAGTTTTATAATGCATCTATACTGTGATACAAAACTATTTTTAGATGTCAAGGAAGGAACCTGTATAAATTGTATGAGATGTTATTCTCAGCTGTTATGTAATCTCTAGTAGCTGGGGTGACTCAAGATCTGCTTATATTTCTCCTTATATTGTGTCATTTTCTGTTTATCTACTGTTCCCATGCAAGTTTGCAGACAGAAGGCTTGTAGGTGAAAACTGTCCTTTAGTAGGGCTGACTGCTGAGGGCTGTTCTTTTCTCATAACTTTAATTGAACTATTAGGTATTAAAGAATGTAGACTGGAATAACTAAAGAAATATATTGGAATTTTAAAATGAAAAAAGCCCATGTAAATGTCAGAACTCTGTTGTCTAGACCATAGGAAATTCATTATTTTCTCACTGATTTACCTACTGTGGTACATAGAAATGCTTACTCATACCAATTAATGAGAAACAGGATGATTTTTTTTTAATATGTCAGTGAAGATCAGAAAGTTATGACTCAGATTAGGCATATATAAATGATGCAACTCCAGTAAATTCAGTGAAGATATTCCTTCTTAGGCTGGATGGATCATCTCTGTCTGCCTAGCTCATGTCAGGCAGACAGAAGAAATGTCATTGTGGCATTTTGCGTGGCCCATCCACTTTCTACACAGCTACTACAGCATGCTCAGCCTTACCTGACAATTCATTAATCCATGCACATGCTCGAATAAATGGGATCCTCTGTGCTAAAGAGAGTTCTTCCAGCTTTGTCAAGGTTAAGAAGAGAAATTCTCAAGAATATCTTTAGAGCTGCCTCCAAAGGGACACACAGATATACTATTATTTTCCAAAGCACTTTGAAACATTTTCAATGTCTGCATGAAGGGGAAAAGATTTTACTAGAAATGGGCTTAAATTCCCATTCAGAAGGGTGTGGGGGTATTATTTATCCTTAAAAGGGTACTGCAATGTTTATACACGAACTTTACAAAAGCATGTGTGTTTATACAAACTGGAAGATGAAGGAAACAGACTATGAAAATAGCTGGCATGCAGTTTCATAAGTAATAGCAGTTTTGGTCACATTAACCACTTCTAAGTACGTGTGAAAGAAAGCAATAGCCAAGAAAAGGGTCAGAATCAAAATGGAGTGTGTGGAGTTTAACTATTGCAATGAAATACTTCAAGAGTGATTTTTCTGTGGAATCATTTTATTAACACTTAGAAAAAATCTTTGGAAGGATTACTATAAGTACTTTCTGTTATATTCTTTAGGACTTTGTTTCATCTAAAAGTTATGTTCCAAGGAAAACTGCTCCATCTACTGCACCCTAAACTCATGCTTTTACTGACATCATAAAATTTCAGGAATATCCTCTGTTCCTATTTAGACAGAACCTGAAATTTACCGGTTTAAAATTCGATATACACCCTTTTTTGCCCCCTCTCTGTCCATTGCATGTTAAATGTATCAGAAAAGAAAGGAGCTTCAGTTTGATGGATGTTTTGCAGGCCCAAGGGCCAGGATGCTCAGGGTCTATTTATAGCTTTGTCAGTGACACTTGTGACCTTGCACGGCAATTTGGGTGTCTTGGTAGATTGTAGTCTGAATCACCTTAATTCATAGTTGGTAGTAAAAATGAAAGCATTTAGAGTTAATGCATTTGTCTGCATTTTTGAGATGAGCATTTTTGCACAGTGTTTATGATCAATAGGAACCGAAATTACATCTATCCTTTGAATAATAAATATCAGAACTGCAGATTACATGATATGGATGAGACCTAAACATAGAATAATATTTATCCCCAAAGTAATGTCACAGAAGCCAGTAGGTACTGTGATTTTTAGTATTAAACATGAATATCTTTTATGTAGTCTAGCAATTCCACACAAGACTAGAAGTTGAATTTACTCTGAGTAAGCAAATCAGTTATACAGTATAGAAAGAAAGAAAAATACAATTAGGATGGATTGTCCTATGTGTTATAAAGGTTTAGTTAAGAAAAGACAACATCCTCATATAAATCTCTTTCATAAGATGTTTAATCTGTCATAAAAGTTGCATGTATTTCTTCTTGCAGCCCTCATTAAGTTTACTCAAAAATTCAGTTCCACAGAGTTTACATTCATGAGCAGTGTATAGGCAGCTAATGTTGTGTATTAGTCTCAGGTGGAATTAGTCTCATGCTCTTCTGTTCACTTTTCAGAATTTAGCATTCCCATTCCCCCAGTTCATGTTTTCCTTCATATGTTCTAGTAAGATCTGTGCTAGATACTTCAACCTGGTTGATATGAATTTTATTTTCAAAGACTTTCCATTCTCATTTAATATTCCTGTGTCTCATTCTTCCTGTGTCATCTACTTTTCATAATGACAATTCTTTCTCTTCCAATGCATGCCTCTTCACTTGATCCTGCTAATACCAATTGTTTTCTAATCTGTACCACACAAATCTGCAGTATTAGTAAATACTCTTCGAATTATAATATATATTGGCAATACCTTTCAGTTTCTGCCATTCCCACATCCCATACATTTGCACAACTAGCTATTTTAGAGAGTGTACTATGATAATATCAGAAGTTTTTCAATATTGATTTTCCAGGATCAGCACTAATAACTTCAATCCTTGTAGTTTGCCTATCAAGAAAACATGTTTTGTCTCCTTTTTAGTTAAGTGCATCTAAAAACCCCTCAGGTTTTATTTGATTAATAAACCTATTGGGTTTTATTGCATTTACTGGTTACTTCTGCAAATCCTTTATTTTTGCTTTCTTTAAAACATATCCCTGAAGAGTGCTGAGGTCAAGCCAACAGGCCTCTCCCTACCTGAATAATTTTCCTCCCTTCTAGACTGTGTTCACAGTTTTCCAGCTATTTAATATCCTCGTGATCTTGGTTGCTTTGTTTGGGCAAGCCATATTTCTCTCCCAAGTTTTGTTTTTTCCATTTGGTCACAACTGTGGAAGGATTTCTAGAGAACCTTCATTGTGTTATAAAACTTCATAATCTTGCTATATCTGATAGATAAGAGCCTTCATCTGTGAAGGGCTAAGACACCTGACAACCATAAGGCAACACGCTCTTCAGTAAGTACCCAGTGAATTATACATTAATACCATGGATTAGAAAATATTAGGAGGTTCTTTCCACCTCAATGGAAGTTATGGGAAAAGAATTTCTGTTCACTTTGCTGGGAGTGTAGTAATTTTATTCTTAACAGTGTGTTGTAATCACATCTCATAAGTAAAGGGGTTTAAGAGATAGCAATTTAAGACACAAGTTGCTTGACCGATTAAAGCTTATTGCAAGTTTTAAGTAGCCCTAGTTGTTCTTGGTCTTAGGGACATTAGCAATTTCTGAGGTGGAATAAAATGTCTGAGAAGGAAGATATCATACAAAACAAAGCACTCATGATCAAAATAAAATGGAAGTGAATGCAAGGCTCCTTGAAAGACTTTAGAGCCTATAAAAATGTTTAATTTACAATTAAAGTAAAGTTAAAATAAAGTAAGATTTTTTTTTGGAGGGGGGCAGGGGGAGCAGGCAGAACTGGTAATTTTCATTTGAAGATTTCATTGGCCATTTCTGTTGAATTCCAGAAGATTTTGAAAAGTACATTATTGGTAACTAGCTCATGTTTGCTGTGTTATGACTGCTGCAGTGTTACTGATTTGAAAACTCATTTGTCATATAATAAAATGTACAGCTATATTAGTTTAGTTGTCAGTTCCCATGGCAGCCTCTGCAGCTCTAAAGATGGTATCAGCTGGCAGATTGTTATGTATCCAATGTTTACAACAGCTGGATTTCCTCCTACCACTATGTGTTTGCTTTAATGACATCATCCCTAAAGCCAAAACTGAAATATTACTCATTTTGGAAAACTTCATGACAAAGAGCTACAATCCTAGAGAATATTCATGCACAAAGTCCTGGTCCCTGTATCTCAAAATCTGTTGGTTTATGTTCATTGCATAAACAAAGAAAAAACCCACTTGTTTAAATATCCATCTTGAGTCAATGAAGCAGAAAAGTTTTTATGTGCCATGAATATGCTACAACTCTGAAGAAGAGAAAATTATGTATGAAAGACAAATACTAAACATCACCTCATTTGTTTTAGAGCTTGTCACAACTTAAGTGATTACTGCTTTCAGTGTTTCTGACAATTTCCTACAAGAAATGGGCAAATAGGTTCCCAGCATTTCTGTAGTTTACCTTGAGTGAATGTCTTTACTCAGTTATGAGAGAAGCACAAAGCACTATGATGTTTAAAAGCACTGAGAATAATGCAAAAAAAGTTTGCAGATAAAGTTGATATAGGTCTTTAATGAGCATACCTGTGTTTGATTCAGTTTCGACCGGTGCTTCTCAAGACAGTGGAACGAAGATCAAAAAGATAAAGAGCATTATGGGAGTCAGAAAGAGGATGTTGAGGCATGAGGTTAAATTGACAGGTATAAATTTCTGTTCTTACACAAAATGAAACATTAAAAGGCCTTTGTAATTTATTCTTTTTGGGCTGTTAAAAATCAAGAATAAGATATTTACTATTAATAAAAGATGATGCTCTACTGCCAAAAAGTTATATGAAATTTCCAGCATGTATAATTTATAGAAGTTTGTAGTTATTGAGGGAGAGGGTGATTTTATGTAAAGATTTAGTATTGAATATGCTGCTGGAATAATAAGTATATTATCAAGCAAAATGATAATTACAGTTATGTGTATGTAATACATAGAAAATGTATTTTTCAGTATACCAGCCTGGGTTCTTAGGTCATAAAATTACCCTTTTTTTTCCTGATTAAGTGGTTGGGTTTTGTAAAACCTCGTTTTCACATTTCACTGTATTGAGAATTTTCATGAAATCAGATGAGGTGCTAGACCATTCCATATAGCAAGTAAATAATCTGTAAATGGCTATAATAATATATATTGTAAAGGGTTTTCATGACTCACTTTAATTAATGGACTGTTTTCAGATACTGAGCTGGAAGATGCTAAAGAAAATAAAATTAGTTGCATTATTTTTCTCCTTGAAATATCATGTACAGGCACTGGCAACAGCAAATTATTGATCTATCTAGCAAGGACCTTTAATACCAAACTTCCATGCCTCTTTATATGTTTAGCAGCATCTAATATTAGTTAAATCCAATTTATGCAAACAGTTTTATAACCACAGCTGCTCTGAGTTCCAATTTAGCATTCAGAAAACTTATGCCATAAATGTACACCTGTGCACTACTTCTGAACTTCTTGAGAGTGGAGTCTACCATTACAACTTTGTGCAGATAGAGAATTATGATGGTGGCAGAGCCTTCATTCCATCACCTTTCTTTACTCAAAATACTGGCCAATAGAGTGCTGTGCTAAATTCTTTCTTTCTTTATTTCTTTTAGCATGGTTACAGTACTGATATGTTAGGTGATATGTGCTTAAGAGATCTGCAAAATATTTAGATGCCTACCTAGCTGTCATTGACTCAGAGTTGCTGGCCTAAATACCTTTGGGAACTTGTGAAACTATTTCTTTGAGATAATGAAAAAGGAGGAAAAAAAATTATCCAGAGTGCTTTCAGACTGCTACTCTGAGTTGTACATGCCTTTTATAAAACAAGCAATTTTGATCTGACTGTTCAATAATGTTAAGTCTCTGGGATCCAGATATTTCCTACATCACATTATTTTATAAAGTAAAAAGGCAGATTAGAATTACTAAGTGGAATCTTTATAGACAAATACAATGTAAAGATGTAAAAATACATTGTGGTTTATATTGTTCCTTTTAAACAGAAAATCTCAAGGCTTTTCTATGTATTACACACAGAAGTAACTGCAGTTGGTTTAGAGCTGTAGGAGTGCATTCCTGAATTACTCCATAAGAGGCTTAAAGGAAGTGTTCATTCAAAATGTAAATGTATAAAGGAGTCTGCCTGCAGACGACCTGCAAATGTTATCTTAGAAAATTATTACAGATTACATTTTTCCATTCTTCAACGTGAAGATATGTTATCTTCAGAGATATATTATAGTTTCCAAATCACATAAACTCTTTTTTCCTTTATATTACCAGAATACAAATGGTCCAGAACTTTATTATAGTTATATACAGTGACATATTTCTTTTGATGAGTAGCTGAATGAAGTGCATGTCACCTCTTGATCTGTAGGCTGTAGCAGATCTGCTAAGTGTGAGAAGTCACTGCCTATGGGTTGATTCACAGTGAGGTTCTCACTTTGCTGAGAATACGCCCATGTGTGAATAACACTGCATTCTCTTGCCATGTTTCATCTAAACTGTTGTAATTCCACTACATCTTCTCCCACAAAATACAATGAAACAGTTAATGAAATGGAGAATGGTAGTTGTTCTAGAAAGTGACATTATGCATTAGGATGAATCTAATCTTTTCAGTGCTCTCTTTTAGCTAAATCCACTAGATTCCCCTCATGGGTTTGTATTGGGGATTTTTTTGTTTGGTTGGTTGGTTTTGGGTTTGGGAGGTGGTTTTGGGGTTTTTTTGTGACTGTAGATGCATGTGTATGCACAACTTGTGTAGAAACTTGAATTGGGATGCACCTACTGTTAGGCTACGCATCTTCAGAAATACAGAAATAGCTTTTTCCTTGTGAGTATATTAAGATAGTCATGAGCTGTTTTCATGATTGTTATACTGCCTGACACACTGTTCCTACTATTAATATTGATGATTCCTAACTTACACTCAGAACACAGCCCTCACTCTTCCTACAACAGAATAACAATTTATTGATTTGCTTTTGCTTGAAATATCATCCTATTTCAAAGTAATTTTCCCCTGAGAGCTCCTGCGCTGAAGGTGGCAATGGTGTGCAGATAAAGGGACACAGGCAATTCCCAGTGGTAACCTTCCAAACAATGGCTAAACTAGTGGTTGCAGAAGTTCTACATCTGGCTGAAAAAATGCATGTCCTGGACTACAAGGTTGAGGAAAAACATGGGACAGTGCTGGGAGTGAAACTCAATAGAAAGCCTCATCTCATTCCTTATTCCACAGCTCCAATCTCAATTCCATTGCTTTCACATTTTGGGAACTGCTTCTTACTACTCAAGCCATGTGAGAAATATGTTACTGAATTTAGAAGGTAGTAAAGCTCTTCTGAGTACTGTAAAAGTGATGATGATTAATGCAGGAGTTGTAGTCAGCCCTTCAAATGCTCATTTTTTTCTTCCCTTGCTGTTCAGAGTAGAAAAGAAATAGGCATGACTAAAAGCTATAGGAGGACTGGTCACAGTGAATGTGCAGACTGTTCCTCCCTACTTGAACTGTTCTATAGCTGCATGAATCCCCACATTTAATGGGCTGCTGATATGGTATACTACATTGCAAAACACCTAAAGGAACAGCTGCTGTTAGTGGAACACTTGATTCTAAGAAATGTGGAAGTTTTCAGTCAAAATGGGAGGTAAGACAATGGTTCTGAGACCAGCATCAATGTCTTTGGTGTGTATGGCCCCTGATCCTGCCCCACTGGCTGATGAGGCCACTGTCATGCCTGTGGGAGGTAGGGTCAGAGTGCAGGATAAACATTTTTCCATGTAGCTGCATTAGGTCTACTGGTCCTGCTGAGTAACAAGGAAATATGAAGGCGAGGCAGCAACACAGAAAATAATCTGAACCCTTGGCCAAGATCTCTGTGCCTGCTAAGTGCAAAACTTCGTAGTTTTGTTTTTGGGTTTTTTTATATCTAGAGGTTTTAAACAAAGGAACATTAGTGCAACACACATACATAAAGCTATGGGGGTTTGGCTCTATTTTCCTTTCCTTTCTACTCAAGCAGTGCAATTTTGCACCTTGCATGTGAAGGTGTGGTTTAATATATTTCTTCCACTCATTTATCCCTTCCATTAATTTATCCCTCATTCTGTATTCAAGCTAGGGAGTCTGTCCAACATACTTATCCTTACCCTTCTCATGTCAAAGACACCTATTCCTCAATCTTTGATTTGTATTTCAGGCGTTGGGGTTTTCCTGTTCCCTTCTGACCTCATCACTGACATGGTTGTCCCTACTTCTGTCACTATACTCCTGGGACTGATCGCCCTTCATCTGCTGCCTCTCATTTTCCCTGTCTGGATATTGTGTGTGCTACTCTTCCTCCGTGCCTGCTGCTGCGTTCTTTCACAAAGTGAAAGTGCCCCTGCACTGGCAGTGCATTGCTTTGGCCGGCGGGACTCTCACACGGGGCATGGACGCTCCTGCCCAGCGGGGCTCACAGCCCTGTTTCCCCTCCCCAGCCAGCCCAGGGCATTCCCAGCCCTGGTGCCGGGGTGGCAGAGGGTGTCCCTGTCCAGGGTCCTGAAAAGCTGGCTGGGCTGGCTCCTGTTTCCGCTCTTCCTTTCGTGGCTCTGCTACTGATGTTAATGGCAAAGAAACGGAGGTATCTTGGAAAGCTAGCTCCCAAATTTCCTGTTTAATATGGAGGAAAGTTATCAGCTGGCTAAGATAGAGTTTCAGGTATCTATCAAGTAAGAAATCCTAGAAAAATGACATGAGGGAAGAGAATAGTACTGCTTGAAATGAACTTGGTGGCTTGTTTTTAATAATCAGGCTTGCTATTTTTGTCAGATATCAGCCTTTGATCTTATGAGCATTCTTCAGGGACATAGTGGAAAAACTGAGAGCCAGATTGTGATTCTCTCATGAGTATGATGCAGGAGTAATTGAACTGAAGTCAAATTAAACTAATGTGAAACAGATGTGAGTTCAGACAGACTCAGTACTCTGCAGCTTTAGTTAATATTTTCTTACATGGCAAAAAAAAGAAAAAAAAAGTGTAAAATATGCTAGTACGCTAATAATGTGCATGCACTTTTTCCAGTAGAACAAAAATGTGAGGGAACTACTACATTATAGTCCCTGCTGGCCATACAAAGGGACTGATATAAAACATGTCTGAAAGCTGGAGTCTGGCTAATGAGGAATGGGTACCAAAAAAGAGTGAAGAATGGTGAAGATGATTACAAACTGTGAACCAGGTACCCTCTGTCCTCTTCTGGCACTTAAATGATTGATGTGTTAGGATGGGAGAGGCAGGATCAGAGTGGATTCTATTTAGTGCCACTGGCCAAAGGAGCTTCAGACAGGCTGTGGTACCATCCTAACATAGTTTATTGCTGATGTGTAGTTGCCTTAGGCAGATTCACTGTTTTCACTGAAACCATTTCTGCCAATCAGTAAATTTTCTGTTCTGTGGATTAGTCTATGAAATAAGGAAAACTTGGCACTGCATGCTATAACTTAAAAATTGATAAGAAACTCCATGAAATAGAACGCAACAAAATAACAGGTTGCCTTTCCTTGCACAGTCCTGGTTCCTAGTTAACTCTCTGATTCCTAATAATACTAAACCTTCTGAAAGCTATTTGAACAAGAAGTTTTCAGGTTATCCTGAAGAGAAGGCTTTAAATGTTCTTCTTGACAGAAAGCTTCCTAGAGAATAAGGAAATTATGAAAGGATTCTGCACTGGATCATGTCCAAATTAGTACTACTGCAGAATGGGTCAATAGAATATAAAGAACAGGGTGCAATTCACTTGAATTGCTCTTGGTCTCAGTGTAAATAACAACACTCCTGTGGCAATAAACTGAATGAAGAATGATCTTCACAATTAGAAATACCAGATTTCAAACAACTATATAGTTAACCATAAACTGAATAGTTGTATACACAAATGAGTACATTGTTAAGTGATGACACAAAGACTGTCTAGACTTCCATCTAGCCCTGTCTTGTTTCTTCAGAGCATCCAAGAAATTGAACATACAATGGATTTCTACTATCAAGGATCAAGTCATTTTTCCATTCCTGCTCACTAGATTTAAGTAGGTGTAAGACATATTTATGAATGTTTTTCTGTGGCTTTCTTTGAATTACATCAAATTCACTTCTAAATCACTCATGCCATATTACTAATGAACACTAAAAGTGCACTTAACATTTTACTCTTTTTTCATTGAGATGGCTTGTAATAGAAAGCCTTTTTTCCATTGTGTTGTGACTGTCACAGGCTGTGTCTTGTAAGGCACTGACTCTCAACTAACTTCAGCTCTGAGGACATGAGGTCTGAAAAATAAACCCCGAATGAGAAGTAAGAATTTAGGAAGACAAGTCAAATCCTGTAAATTCTTATCCAGGTACTAAAATAGGTTTCTTTTTCTTGGTGGTCTTTCATTTAAATATTGAACATTACTGAATCCACTTAGTTTATAAAAGTTGACAGAGTAACAGCTTGAAACACTATAGCTTCAAGGCACCAGTTCTCCCTGTCATAAGAATATGACATCACTAAGGGGTGAAAGGCCTTTTATTTGCATAAGATAATAGTTACGTTTCTATGCAGCAGCTGTGCTGTCAGTGAAAGATGCCAAATCTATCTCTGGAGTAACCTCATTGATTTTAAATGAGTTACTTTGGGAATAAATTGGCCCACTCAATAAAATTGCAGGTTTGAGGCACTGAAATAATTGAGCAAGTTTTCCATGATAATAACATGGTTAAAAAAAAATTGCAAAACAATTACATGATGTCATGCATTTATGTACCTAACAGACCAAAACTGATTTGCCACAAGGTTTTCCAGTCATATAGGTAGAGCAAATATGTAGAGTTTACAGACATTTTTTGGGAATATGGGAATGTTAAGGGGATACAAGAAACATGAATATGGTATTGTGTCATTATTATCTATTAAGTATTACAGTAAGTCATACAAATATGAAATGTCTCCGTCATGTCATTTTCATGACAATTCCTCTTCTCTAGACAGTAACAAACAGGATGTGTTTCTGGTAATGAACCTGAAGAATTCACCTCCAGACTATAGATTTCTTGGATGTCTTAGCAGGAATTTAATGCTGTCAGCTTATCAGAGGACTGTTTCAGTTTGATTGTCTTAGGTGAGTTCTCAGTAGACAGGTGTCTGTGGCAGAATACATACTTCATCAGTTAACTGCTGATAGTTATGGCAGAGGGACAGGATAGTGCTTGGGTTAGGGTGACACAATTGAGTAATATTTGTCTATATGTTAGGTTTTCCCTGGTAATGTACAAGGAAGATGCCGGTAAGGTGGAAACTTTTGCATGCTAAGGAGAAGTTATTTACACCAACATATATATTATATACACATGCGTGTGTATAAATACATTAATTGTTCTTTTTTGATACATATTTGATAATTGATCTTGTTGGGGGTTCAGAAAGCTTCTGAAGCCTTTTAGGTTACTGTAACCATAATTCAAGCAATTACACAGCACAATTAGTGAAGACTTCCCTCACTTTTGTTCCTACTCAGTTTGCAGAAGTAATGCCAACAGAAATCCTGAAGCGTGTTCAGAATGCATCATGGTTTGCTTGCAAAGGAAATACCTTGTGCTCCTGATGTCATCATTGCAATCATTTCAAATTGAAGTCTGACTGAGCAGGCTCATTATCATTCTCACCATGTCCTCCCTTAGAGCAGCCTCTCCCTCCTCCTGCTGTACAGCACAAAACAAGATCCACAGGGGTGCTTAGATTAAGGGAAGAAGAGACTCCTAGCACCTCCCCTGAGGAAACTTGCTGCATTACTTCCATCTAGTTTCTTCAAACTACATGCTGCTTCACAGGACCTTGCACACCGTCACTAAATGAAAGTGTTGATTCCCCAGTACTGATTTCCTCTTCCTGTGTAGGGTTGAACAAAGACTGGGAAAATGCATGTATTTAGTTTCACAATATGGATATGAAAAGAGTGTGGCAACCTTCACAGTCAGAGTATCAGTTTCCTGAGGAGAGTCACACATTTTGGACTGCTTTGGGTTTGGGTTTATTTTTTTTTTTTTCCTTACCAGGGCAGATTTTTCCTTGTTGGTCTTACGAGGTTAGCTAACATTCAAGCAACAGATAGAAAAGAAAAACAGAAAAAGGGAAGTTGAGAAAAAAAAAGTACAGGGAAGAACGCAGGACACAAGTTATCACAGGCACCAGGTTTAGATCCCAGCCATGTTTCCTGAAAATTCAGGTCTATGGACCTCTGGACTGATTCTGGTATGAATCTCTGACCATGACGTGAGAGTTTGTGGATCTCTCCACTAAACCATCCCCCGTGAATGATCCCCTTCACACAAAGAGTTGATTTCCACTGTGGAAGAGAATAGGCAGGACAGGGTTAACCTCACACAGTTTTCCTTCAGGCCCCCAGAGGGGTTGGGGTTTTGTTTTCCTGGCTAAGGGAGGGGAGCTGGGGCATGTATTGTAATTGGTACTGGAGACCTTTCTGGTGTTACTAGCCTGTTTTGGGTTTGAGGGAAAGCCTGGAGAACGAGGAAGAGGAGGGAGAATGCAGATTTGCAAAGAAGCAAGTGCCTGGTAATTGCACAAATGTCCTCCGTTTCCCCGACGGCCCCTGAGAGCTGAGGGGGGGCTTCGAGGGGCCTCCAGGCTCCTGGTGCCTCCCTGCAGCTTGGCCACATCTTACTGCCCGGCTGTGCCAGACATTGCCTTGACGCGAGGTGTCTGTCCCTGTCCACAGTGCGGATCGGGGACAGAAAGGGGAGCAGGTTTTCCCTGGCTTTCGGGTACCCGGTCCTGCTCCCCAGAGCCCGAGGGGGCTCGGACGATCCCCTGCCCTTCCCCTCCCCCTGCGCTGCAGAGCCTCTGGATGCTGCCGTACTCCTGCCATGTGCTGCCGCCGCCGCCGCTGCTGCTCGTAGCTTAGTAGAGCGTGTCTCCGGCTGCAAACTCCGCCAAACAAGCCTGCATCCCCCTCTCGGGAAGGATACCTCGTGAGTACAGCCGGAGGCTGCCCCCTCCCTAGGCACCCCGCCACTGCCTCTTACAAAGGGACTCGCAGGCTCTCCCCACCCCCTTTTTATGCCAGTGCAGAGAGGGACTCCGTGAATTCCCTCCAAAGCTATAGGGTGGCTCCCTCCTCTTCCTTCTCTTCTTCCTGCTCCGGCTCTCCTGGGCGAGCCAGGCTGCTGCTGCATTGAGCCGGGGTGGTCCCCAGCCTCGCCCCTGCCTCGCCCCAGCCATGCTGCTGCAGCTCACGCCCCACGGCTGACTTTTGCTACCCCTCTAGTGCCCGGGGCTGAACTGAGGTGCGCTCATTTTTGGGGGATGGCTGAGGCTAGGGAGCTTGTGCACGTGTGGGAGGTGTCTCTGGGGGCGTGGGGGGCTGGACGACTCCCCGATTCTTGCAAGCCTGCGTTCTCTCCCTCCCGGGTCCCCCTCGGGTGGGCGCAGCAGAGGGGCCGCGCTGCAGCGGGGACCCCGCCACCCTGACATCTGCAGGTGGACGGGGCGAAACAGCTGCGGGAGCCTCCCCAGGAGCCAGCAGCACCCAGGAACCGCTGCCTACCTGTCTGCTCCGTTCCTGCTCCTCCAGATTCTCTCCGGTCCTCAGTCCATTCCTTATACCCCTCTCTGTGCTGGGGTGCCTGCAAACCCCTCCACTCCACTCCCCTGCCCGCCCTTCCCCACCTTCGATTTATTTGTGTATTTCTTTCCCTGGCAACCACCAGTTTCCCTCTGTCAAACAGCGCAGGCTCCCTATAATTTGAAATTAATTTGTTTGACTGCAGCATCGAGACAGGAAGGTTGGGAATTTATTTAATTCTTTTTACTCCCTTTGCAAAAAGGAAGCGATGAAATTTCCAATTGAGAATCCAAGAAAACAGGTGAACTGGGATCCTCAAGGTTGGTGATTCTCTATTACTATCATTACTACCGTAATAACAATTATTATTATTCCTTGTATCTATTGATTCATAGGAGACTATGTGACTCCAAATGGGAGGAGGCGTTGGATGTTTGTCTGCTTCCCATGAGCGCAGCTCTGTCTTTCTTGCTCAGTCCTATAGCAGTGCATTAGAAAATGCTACTCAGACATGGGGTTGGGTGGCTGCATGGCTAAAACCTCTTCTAGGTGTAAGTTTTACAGTTTTATATTAGATATCTCTCTTGCCTCCCCCTCTCCCTTTTTCTTGAGTATTTTCAAGGCAAACTTGGCTGGCATGGCAGTGATCTCTGGCTCACAGCATTGTTTGTTTTATCAGTGGTTCCTTTGTTGTTTCTAGTGATCATTGTCTCTGCTAAATGGGTGGTACAGGAGTGGACACAGATGTGAGTGCTTGTTTGGGGCTCCTCGGTGGCACATGTTTGTTGGCAGGAGCAGAATGCCGCAGCAATATAACCTTTAGTGTGGACAGACCTTTAGTCTGGATGGTATAAAATGACACTTTAAATAAGGGAGCCCACAGGGACCTCTACGGTCTTTATTGTATCCTATTAATATCTGATCAGCCCAAGTGGATAGTTTGATTAACTACATAGGTACATTTGGACTCAGTCTTAGGGAATGTGTTTGTGTGATGGTGGAAAGAAATTTACGCCAGTGCAGTGGTTTTCAATAAGATGATCCAAGTAGTATTTAAAAATAAACCGTAGTCAAATAATCTCTTTGCCTGACATGGGAAGGAGGTTCATCTGCATCCTACAGAAGTGACCGAAAAATCTCTATTTTTAATTTGTACACTGGTGTGTCATATTTCTGTGCATTGGTACAGGAGCAGAACAACTTGAAGCCATTGCTCAGGTTTGCAGCAGAACTGCCAGTTGCTGTACAGCAGTGCTTGCAGGATTTATGAAGTGATAACACAGGCTTTGATTATTCCTCTTTATTCCACAGGTTTGGTTTTACTGATCAATTTGCCTGTCATCCTCCATGCCCTCACATTTACAAAATGAAACATTAGAAACAGTTTCTCATGTTACAGAAGGAACACAGCAGAACAATCTGCTGTACACACAATTCAGGTTTAGTACATCTTTAATTATGTGAAGGCTGAAATCCACACATCAGCCTCCTCCACCCTCATCCTCCTAATGAGCACATGGATAGTAGTGCTAACAGAGATTTGATTATTTAGATAGCAGTATATTTCTTAGCCTAGGGTCTAAATTCTTGGTGGTGAAAACTTGCTCTACCCAGTTTCTTTTCTAATGTGGGTCTGCTGCTGCTTAATTTAAATTCATTTAATGAATTAAAAAAATCATACAGTGAATTTAAATGTATTTAATGCAGCGATCTCTTTCCTTCATTTGTCTGACAAGGCACACAGGAGGATGTATGGGTGACATTCTGTGTGT
The DNA here is from genome assembly GCA_024734555.1 of Trochalopteron elliotii. NCBI lineage: Eukaryota > Metazoa > Chordata > Aves > Passeriformes > Leiothrichidae > Trochalopteron > Trochalopteron elliotii. The sequence goes on from JANPWX010000247.1 coordinate 1,969,898, forward strand.
AGCTCCTTTGCTTGGCAATCAGCTTTAAAGCATATGGATCCAACAGGTGGTTGGCCGCAATTTACTGATGTGACAAAACCATAGAGTACTGTAGCATTTAAATGACCCCAAACCCAGCAGGTTTCCTCTCCACCAAGCTAAATGCCTGCTAAAAATTTCAGAATCCTACCAGCTATTTCCCCTCAGTGTATTGACTTTGTTAGGCAGACAGAAAAGATGCTGATGTGTTGCCAAGGAGGAAGCAAAAAAAGTTATTTTCTAATTCTCCAAGAGACTCAGAAAATAAATAAAATTTGGTGGAATGAAAAAAAGGCAATTTGGCAAGGAAAAGCTGTCTAAGTCCCAATCCTTTAACCAACAGAGGAACAGTGCAGTGACATTGTACTCACATGGTCCCATTGAAGAATTATGCGTGTAGAAGATAAGGTAGATCAGAGCTGTATTATTTTTGAGACTAAAACAGATTTATGTAGATATAAATGTTAGCAATGATCTACACGAAATAACTAAAAGCTCTAAAATGAATTCGATTTACAGTCATATATGTAGTTGGTTCTCTGCACATACAAGAATGATGTTATGTTTTGTATCCTATGTGGTATCTCTGGAGTTAAGAGCTGAAGTAGCTTTTCTCAGACACAAAGATCAATGTGTAGAAAGTTGGTGGTGAAGGGATGCAAAGACGCCTAAGTATTACAGCACAGCTCATGTTCAGTTAGTATTCACACGCTAATACCAGGCTCATTTCAGTGTATTTTATGATTGTGCATTGTTCTGGTTGTCAGCCAGACAAGTATCCACTTTCCGTAGTTTTGTCTAGTAGGAATTGTGATAACTTGTACTAACACTACTTGGAATAGATCAACTGATGCTCCTGGCAAGAAAGCAGCTCAAGGACATAAGTGAGAGCTATGGCATCTCTAAGACTGTTTAGGCGTGATTATTCCAGGCAATATTTTCTAGAAAGTATAAACATTTCTAAAGGCTGGGACCCTTTTTGTGGAGATATGGCTGGCTTGAAATTGGTGATATTGCTGGTTTGAACCCAGGTCAGAACGAGAGTCGTTGAAATGAATTAATGCTCAACTCCATAATGCTGAGTAAACTATAAAAAATTTACATAGATAAGTAGATTAGAGGCTGCTGGTAACTTTTATCTGGCATAGAACTGGTATTAGTTAGCATCAGCAAAATCAATATAGCATAGAAAGACTTTGTGGAGAGAAGATGTTTAAAGGAATAGAATTGACATGAAGAATGGTCTGACAAATAGGTAATGGGAGACTGATTTCTTAACCATTAAACTGGTAAGCAGGGCTTGGAGACGAAACTGTGATTTTATCATGTTGTGTATTATCTTCTTGTGTCTTGGGCATAAAGTATATCTCTGTGTTACGTGTAAATGCTGTAAATTATCTATTTCTAGATAAACCAAATATTTCATAAATCTGGAAGTGTATAGGGTCCAGATTCCTATGATGAAGTCCCCATACTACATCAGGCAATCAAACTATATGAACCCCTTAACAAACAGATGAAATTCAATCACAAAAGTCACTGGGACTTGCCCTTAACAATCCCATGTGAAATATGCCCTAGAATTTGATATATATTGATTAAAACCCATGCAATTTATATTTAGTGAATGAATAGGGTAAGAAAGGACTACACAAACCCCAAGCAGGTATTTCAAGAATGTTTTAGGGACCACTGGACATGTTGTGTAGGAGTGAAGGATATCACAGTACCTGGCCTTACATTTTAAAAAATAAGCTTGCTATTTTGTGTTACTGGTGGAATCACTATGTATGTACTCAATCAGAAAACATTTGATCTGCCAATCTCTTACTGTCACTTCTCACATTAGGTGCAGTTCAGGTAAAGAAAGCAGTAATAACTGAAATTAGTGAAAGACCAGATTTTCAGTTTCGTACTTCATACAACCTCTCATCTATACTTTCCAGAATATAAGATTGAATTTTTAGCAGCATATGAAGACTTTACTTCTCATAATTGTCATTCATATCTCTCCTTTCTTGCAGTCCTCCTGCTGTTTGTTACACCCACGTGTTTTCTGTGCTTGAATTAGCTCATAATGTCTTTGCACATATATTTTTATATAGTACCTAAAACATTCTGTCTGTCCCTCATCCTGTCTGAGACATCTGGATGTTACAGAATATCAACTTTTTTCCTAAAAATTATCTGCCTAAAACTGATGTTACTTTGTAGGGAAAAAAAAAAATTGATGAGACAGTTTCAAATAGGCTTAGAAATTATCCCCAAGTGTGACTGTCTTTTAGGATGAGGGTGAGATGTCTTTTTCAAGGGAGAGCTGTCTTCTGATGCTCTTAGCAGGGAGCAAATGGAATTCAGTCTTGTTTGTTTCTTTGTGCCTGCAGTTTCTGCTGTCATTGCAGTGAAATGGATTGTCAGAGCCTTTTGGATATCCAACTCAATGTTTACCTCAACACGAAAATTTTGGAACTCTGAAGTTTTCATTCAAGTTCCTGATCCTTTCACAAGTGCACTGTTTGCAGTTTGAAACTCTAAAATCACATATTTATTACCATCCTTAGATTTAGCATGGGAGTTAATGGTCTGTGGGAAATTTAAACTGTGGTTGAGAGTCTGGAGTTCTTCTTCAAATTTTGCTACTCACACTGTTTAACCTTCAGGAAGCCACTTACCCTTTCTTGTCTTCCCTTTTTCCTAGACTGGAAAACAGGAATATTAATACTTCCCTAATGCACAAGGGTGTTGTGAAATATAATTAACTTGTTTAGAGCAATCTAAAATCTGCTGTTGAAAGGAGAGCTTATGCATTGCAATTAAATGCTAAAACAATTAAGAGGGAGCAAAACAGCCTGTCATCATACACAGATCACATCAATTAAGAAATAAGATTGTCTCTGCACTTTACAACTAGAGGAAACCAGTATCACTTACGCTTCTTTACAGACACTGACCAGTCAGTTGAGTTTCCCATTAGAAGTATCTAAACACCTTTGATATTCCCCAGCTGCTGCTTCAGAGGGGCTCAAATTTTCCATAGGCCCTTTGTCACCGGCCTTGGTATTTCTCACTTCACCTGAGACATCTCAAGTAGCACTGGACACCTCTGTGTGGGACAATGAGCTGAGTCTCAAATGCCTTCAGGAAGATATCGGGATTGGACCATCCCTTGATGACTGTTTGAAAAATCTTCAACATCAGTACTCCATACAAATTAAATTGACGTTGCTGGTTACAAATTGCTGCAGTACCTGATTTTTCTGTTGTGTTGTTTGAAGAGACCAATGCAGAAGGTAAACTTGATTAGAAATGCACAGATGAGTGGAATAAAGGTATTGGTTTCTGTCTTCTGTTTTCAAAAAGATAGGTAAAAAGTAGTAGAATGCAGCTGTGAGCTAGACAATACCTTTCTGCACTAGCAGAAGTTGGTTGTTACTAGCTCAGTAGATGAAGATTGTTCTGGGAAGCTGTAATGTGTGAAAAAGTAGGTCTGATCCCTGCCAATGACCCATGGTCAGAGGCTAATGACCCTGTTCTAATTGTGTCACAAAGTTATATTGGCTATTTACCCATGCATCTGATAAACTGGGACTCTGCTGTGCCTAGTAACTATGGATTGTAGAACACTGGAGGGAGTTTATTTAAATGAGATATCTGAAGGAGGATATAAATTGGACAAACAGGAGGACACTCCTGGAAGTGCATGGTGTAGACATAATAGTGCCAAATACTGTAAGGTGGAAAATTTGAAGAGTTTGGAAAACAAATAGAAGAGAATGAAAAAATCAGAACTTTACTAAAGTAAAGCTATGTGGAGCCTGCAGAGGAGACAGATGAGTACTGTGGACACCAGTGTGGTAAGAGATGGAAAGATACAATTGAAATAGGAGGAGAGAAAGAAAGACAAGCAGACAGCTATTAGTTTTGTCATTGTTGTCTTTAGGATGCCCTGGTAATGGTGAAATGAAGGATTCAGAAAAGTAAACTTAGTAGTAAGAAAGTGGCAAAGCAAAAGACTTGACAGCAGCTTTCTTAGAGTAGTGAAGGAAGACTAGTCAAGGTAAGAAAGATGGAGGATAGGGTATCATTAAGATGTCATCTGTGGTGTGAGGAAAAGGGAATGATAAAATCAAAGGCAATAGGAAGCTGTAAGTCTAAGATAGGAAGAGCAATAGAATTGTCATCAGTGGGAGAGGTTAGGACAGGATTATGATTTCAGTGAAGAATACCAATGCTCTTTTTAGCCATGTATGTACAAGAGTAATCCATTAATGGCTTTTGGACAGAAAAGTCCCTTGGGCAACTCTTGAAAAAACTGATGCTACCTGAAGTGATAGAGTTTGCTCTTGGGATGAAGATATATGATACCAGTTTTTATTGGGCAGGTTTTGGTTCAACTTCTGGCATTTATGTGGATTTATGTGGATTTATGTGGCTAGTGGGTGGACTATATCAGCTTCAGGCAGAAGAGTGCATATAGATGGTGATACAGTTAAATTCTTACCCTCTTTATTTAATCCAGAGCTAGGACTTTTACCACTCACTTCAGTGTGCATGAAATGGAATTCTTAATTTTAAAAGAACTGTGTTGTTGCCACAGGCTTTACTGAGTTGAGTAAGGGAATGCCTGGAATTACTGGGAAAACAGAGGCCCTAGGTTTTGTGCTCTAAATAGGGTAAGCTCCTGGAGCGAAATGGGAGGGGAAAAATGGGGAGGTTGATATAAGACAGGGATAAGCAACACACTAGTATTCAAGGTAAAGTATTAGAAAGCTCAGTGTGATGCAAGTGCCTAACCTTTATTTTATAATAATCTCAGTGTAATAGCAAAGGCTGAAGCAGAGAATATTAATACTGAACATTGTCTGTTTTTTATATAGAAAGTTTTATGCAGAAGTGACATTCAGCAAAAGGCTAAATAATACCTTTTAAAATACCTTTTTCATAGGAATATCTCTGGTCTTTGTTTTCTGTAGGAGTTAAAAACATCCTGGGACCTGGCCTTTGTCAAACAGAAGCTGCCTATATCCCAGTTCCTGACACATTGGTTATACTTCTGTTGTTTGTCTGTAATGTTATGGGAAACATGCACCAAGATGAACCTGAGAAATTTCATAAATAATGTGCCATGCAGTTCTCACTGGTTACCCCAATGAGATAAAAAAACAGGTGAGAACAGCATATACACTACACCTGTGTATTTCAGGGTGGTAGTGCCAATCGTTTTTAGTCCATGGACCACTATTGTTCTCCAAACATACTTTCTGGGATGCTTTTCTCACAATCAAATATCTACTCAGAGTATTTAAACAAAAATATAATTCAAAATTGAACAACGTATGTCTTACCATGTTAATTAGTCACAGAATTTAGGGACTGTTTCCATGGTTTGGGAATGCTGAAACCAAGAATTCAGATTTCATCTTCTTATTTAATTACTAATACAATTCTTATGCTATTACAAATCTTACTGTTGGCAAAGTGTCTCAGGTATGTGTTACTATGTGTTATCCAGTTGTCCTAAAATATGAGCATAGAAGAACATTGGTGCAATTTTGAGGTTAGGGTAGGAATTTCAATGTGGTGAAATATATATATATATATATTTCATGAGATATATATATCATGATGTTGGAAGTTGAAATGAAAGCTACTAAGGTGATAGAATCTGTTATGAAAACCTGTATGAAGGAATAAAAAGGTGGAAAAGAATACACGAGCCTGGCTTAATATATTTTTTCTGCTTTTAAAATGGAAAAGGAACATCCTGCTGGAAGCTGGAGCTGTGACCAGAGATTTGAGATACAGCATATATGAAAGGGCTTGAAACATGTTGCATTTAGGATCTGGAGTCCTGAATAGGAGTAGTAATCAGTTGCAAAATCTGGGTGTGGTTTTATTTCTTTTTTGAAATCCAGACATACTTAGGTCTAGCATGTTGTAAGAGTTCGCTATTTAAAATTTTAGAGGGCATTTGAAAAGAAATAAAGACCTAACAAAGAGAGACAAAATAAGTTGCTTCAGGAAATATGGATTACAAAAGAGTGAGTCCAAAGTGTGACAGGGTCAGATTTGCTGACAGAAGTGCAGAAAATGCAGAGTGAACAGAGTGTACCTGTGGTAAGGCTGAAAATACTGTGAAAAGAAAATAAATGTGTGGACATAAAGATGAGTTTGGCTGCCTTCAACTAGAATTCACTGTTTTCAAGCACATGATGTTATTTCTGACTTTTACAAGTAAGCATGTATCATAGTTCATATTTTAAAAATCCCTGAAATATCTTTGTGTTCTCTGTTGGTGCCTCAGGCATGTATCAAGGTCTTCCTCTGTAAGCAAAACTAAATTACATTATAACTAATATCATGGACATATTACAAAATATTTTTATCTCATGAATTAAGTATCTGTCATAGCTGATGATCTGTTTATTTGACTAGTCTTTCATTGGAGAAACACGCTTAATGTTTCTTCCATTCTTTCCTCTATTTTGTCGCCAAATGGATGCATTTAATAGATCTTTAAATTGCTTCAGTTCTTTTTCTGGTAATCTGTGTATTATGCATGACTGTGTGATATTTTTTTTTTTAGCTGAAAACAATAGACTGTTTTGCTAGCAGGGGATGACAAAACACAACACCCTAAAGAATCTTCTTAGAAAGCAATACAAGTTATTATGGTATCACTATCCTACAGGATCATCATAGTGCTTTAAGCACCAGGCTTTGAGTACCTAGGTTTGTTAGAGCCATATGTTCATATCTCAGCAGGACTGACTCATCTTTTCTTCCCTAGGAAGAAGAAACAATATGCCACTGACTTACTGGATGAGGATTTTGGATTTTGGCACCTTACACTTGTGCCACTGAGTATTTGAAGATTCAGTGATATGTTGTTGAAGGGTGTTTGGATTATTTCTTACTTGATGCTGTAATATAACAACATTAGCATGATTTGAAAACAGAAAATACATACTGACAGCTTGTCCAGGGCTTTTAACCTCTCAAATTTCAGCTTTTCATCTTAGAGAAACAAAAGATAGTCACTAGCTACTGTGTGTGAAAGATCTCATTGATGAAAGGATTATGACAGACATGGTACTGCAGAAGCTCCCAGCTGAAGTGCAGCAAGCAGCAGGAACATCTCAAAGATGTTCTCCTAGGTTAAACCAGATCTATCAGTGATTACTCAGATGTTAACATTGCTAAGTTTGGATTGCACAAGAAAGCATTGGAGAGAGGCCTTGAGTAGCAGCAATCATGACAACTGCAGAAACAACACTAGAGTCACCTTTTCATGATCCTACAGCCTAATTTGTCTTCATAGGAAATAAAGTCTATTTATTGGGTTACAATGATATACTGACATGTAACTTTGTAACCTGAATTTCTCATTGCTACCAGACATTTTTTGTTGATTCAGTTTTCTAAAAATAGGCATCTGCTGACATTTAAGGGGCTTTAAGGTAGCTGAGGTATTTGTATAGGTATATGTGATGATACACCTAAGGGAGACTTCTGCCCTTCTGGAACACAGCTTAAGGCCAGTTAGGTTATCCCATAACCTCTCACTTGGTGGTGGGATGGGCAACTGAATTACACCATTTGAATGTGCTTAGTTGGAGAATAAAACACCTAAATATGAGTAGGTATCTGAAATTCTAGGGAATTCTAAGTTTCTAAGGACCTGCTATGGTTAAGGAAGCTACAGTCAAATATTGTTATTGGAGCCAGGAGAATTTGCAGTAAACGTCTGGTTTAGGGTCAGCAGAATCTCTCTAGGCTGCACTGATTGATTTGACCACATCTGTGTTGACAGATTAATGGGATGTATTCCAAGTTACAGCCAAGCAAAGAATGAGACAAGGGTTGTTTCTGCTGACTTACACACTGAAAGTGTGAAAGAAAATGTGTATATTATAAAGAATTTAGAATAAGAGAATATAAAAATGCCTATGCTGAATAAATGCCTTTCAAACAGCATTTCAACTTTCTCTTCTTTATGAAAAATCTTTTCTGCACAGATTAATTTTGTCCTACCTGTCTTATATGTATTCTTCATCCTTGTTCCAGAATACGTTTTTAAAGTATTGGGAAGCTTTCATTCACTTTATCTAGGAGTATTAATGTGTATAAGAACTTAAACAATAAAATAGATTGGATCATCAGGTTATGCAAATAGTATAGCTTCAGAACTGAGCCCAAGCAATGTGCTACTTACAAAGATTTCTGACCATTGCCACATGGAAAAATCCACTTTTATTGCTGTTGCACAGAAAATCTGAGAAATTATCACTTAATTGAAATGGTAAATCACTAGTGAAATTTGCTTGAATTCAAAGTATTTTTCTATAGATTCCAATCAGTAGTCAGATTGGAGGAGACGCCTCTAGCCTGATGTCCAGTCAGTGGTGCTGCAAAAGTCCCTTTCTAATGACTGAGATGATCAAGAAATTCCTTCACTCCACTGTAAGGCTGTATCTTTGGCAGACAGCCAGCATCAATCATATGTCAAATGTAGATTAGATAGCTTCCTTCTAGGAAGGCCAGCATGGCTTTTGCTTTGTTGTCTCTTCCACTTCATTGTTTTACCAATAGGTTTCTTTCAATAAGAATGTCCTTCCCTTTGTACACAGGCCTTCTTATGCTAAATTCCAAGACTTAGATTTCCTTGACTATTTGGTCTGACCATGAGACCATTGCCTGAATTTCTTTTCTGAATCTGTGAGATAGGATATTTGGAAGATCCCAGCAAAACCCCTGACCCTACATCACCCTGTGAGTACTTTGAAGGGGAACACACTGAAAACTTGTGTTGGGAGATTCAGACTTCCTAAATGTTGCTGTAATCCTGGAACACTTCCTATTGAGGAAAACTGAACAACTTGTTTCATACAAAGCACATAATGATGTAATGAAAAATTTTGGTTTAGTCTGTAAAAAGAAGATTATGGATAAATAGCAGCATCACTGTTCAACCTGTCTGTTGTTCACTGAAGGGTGAAATCTGCAGAGAAACAGAGAGCAGCTGTTTATTCCTTGGTGCTTATCCATACTGACAAAAAAATCAAGTTTCTATATGTTAGCTAATAAGGAAAAACAATGGTATAGTCATTTCTTCTGACAGGAACTCTTTTTCATCTCTGCACCTCAAGATCTTGAGCCAAAAGCACTTGCTTCCTATTTGGCAGAGCAGAGACCTCTCAATGAACTAGAACTCTCAATTTTAGCAGGAGCAAGAATTACAAATCTATTGCTAGGGAAACAGGTTTTAGCATGATCTATTGGTTTTAGTCTTATTTCAGGAAGAGAAAGGTGAGAATTTTTCATGGGTTTCTCTGTATTCAGTTGCTCTATAAATAGCCTCATAAAGCTGATGTTAGCTCTGCTGCCAATGAGTGTGTTGGAACAAACACAGTCACCAATCTTGAAGCAGGAGGCTCCATGTTTGGGACTTGCCCCTGTCAATCACTTCTAGTCTCCCTTCAATACTTCCTGCAACTCACTGTATTGCTCTTCTCAGTTTTTCATTCTCCTGAAGTTCATTGATGAGCCCTGTCACATATGAACGTGGGCTCAGGTATTGGGGGCTATGGGAAGGGCAGTGCCAAGAAGAGGAACTGAGCAGGGAGTTCGGGGTGTGCTACCTCCCATGCTGCCAGCACGGTTGGAAAGAAGTGAGGGACAAGAGCAGATGGATGGATTTGGAGGAGGGCACGGTGGAAGAGAGGTCAGGAGAGAGAGAAAGCAAAGCAAGGGAAACAAAATCCAAACTGCCCTCAGCAGTGAGTGTACAATCTCACTCCAGCACAGGACAAACCTCTATCAAGTATTCGTCTGGACTTGGCAGCTCTGTAAGTAGTGCTACAAATGGTGTCAGCAGCAGTGCATCTTCATGCGAATGCCAGTGTTAGCTAGGAGCCTCCCTGAGGACTGCTGTCCTGAAGCCAAAGAGAAAAAAAACCTGATGCTTTCAGCTATTCCTGGAGTTCATGTCCTGCCTTAGCACATCCATTCTTTTGACCAGTGAGCTGTCACGTATGCATTAGAATAGCTCAGTGCCTGGGAGAGGGAGGAGGGAGGAGAAAGTATCCCAGCATCCCATGACCATGACTTTTGCAGGGATTTTTTTTTTTAATGTCAGTGGATAAGTCCTGGCAGATACCTGCTTAAACCAGCCTTGGGCTTACTGTTGTTTCCCTGACATTTGCATAGCCTCAGTAGCAGGAGCTCTAAAGCTGTGTTTGCAAGGGAGTAACTCTTGTGCAATCCATTTTGAGTTCATGAGCACGCTCAGACTGCAGTTCTGACAGAGGAGCGGCTGGGTCAGAATCTGGAGGTTCTTGTAAATAGTCAACTAGAGCAGCTCACACGTGGTTATGATGTTTTTCCTTTATAACCAACGAAAGAAAGAAATCTGATTTATGGCTGTCTATTAATTTTGTAACAGATATAATGGCATTCTGTAACATATAGTGGAAAAGAGCATGTCCTCTAAAAGAACTTGAAAATTTGCTAATACATTGATGAAAATTTGTTATACCTTCTTGATGCACATATGTTGAAGAGCTTTTGAAATTACTCTTGAATTTAATTAATTTGCTAAGTTCTCTATGGGAGGGTTTACATGAAACCAACTGTGAACACATACATTGTTATTTCTTCTCAGTGTCACAGGGGCGTATCTATTATTTGTGAGATGCTATGAGATTTGGCACAACAGATACAAAAAGGAATGTTGAGGTGTGATTGACTTGTGACTTGTGATTGAAGGGGAGGAAAAGGATTTCAAGAACATTTCCTGCTAGGAGTTGAGACTAGATTGTCAAGTTGAATGATTTTATTTTTTTTTTAATATAACTTTAACATTCCATTAGGCTTTTTTTACAGATTCTGGATGTTGAATACAACAACATTAGGTTGTTTTTCTCTGTTACCCTTCACTGGTAGCTTTTCTTCTTGGATTCACAGGGATATGCAGGACATGGATAACACTGACAATTTCTGGCAGCTGATTTTATGCCCTTTTCTTAGATACTCCCAATAAAGGACATTTCAATATATTGATGGCTGTTCCCATGCTTAGCTCTCGTTGTAGCTAGACTTTTTCCTGATATATATTCCCCTACTTCCTTGGTACAGATTAATCTATTATTTCCTACACTGTTCTTAAGAGCTTTAGGAAAGAATTCATCACTCTCTTTAGTTACTCAGTGTCTTATTGTCATTTGTGAGATTGCACATCACCTTTTTACATATAATCCAAACAGCATTTTCATTTATATTAAGCAAGTACTTTGGAAGCTGCAATGGAAATTGATATGGGATGTTGAAAATATGACTGTGTTGACTATTAATAAGGACATATACAAAAAATAATTTAGGAACAAACTTATTGGCATAGTGAGATTTTCTGGAGTTCATATGGTTAAGGGCGCTTAGATTTTAGCCCTTCAGACTTCTTATTTTCCTAGGCCACAATTGTGAGTTTTCCCTTTCCCTGCTTTGAAAGATCCTGTGAGATGCTTGAACTGCCATACTTCTGTGCTTTAAAACATTCACAATTAGAAATGGCACTGTCTTTCCGAAATAGAATAAGCATGAAAATGGTGCTCAGACCCTCCTCTCTCCCTACACTTTCTTGACTAAAATTAAATTTGCTGATACATACCTTTTCCTATCTCTTTAGGGACAGTAGGTTCAGAATTGTTAAATTATAGAATAGCAGAGAGTTTTACAACAGCCTCACAAAGCACAGGGACATGGCATAGCTCAGGGGAATGATAATTGCATCGACTTTTTAATTTTTTGCATACTTGTTAAACTGATTAAAACTAGACTAATAAGTAATCCAACTTGTCAGGTCTACTCAGCACCCAATTTCAAGCCATTTAGCATCTACAAGAAGACTGAGGTTTTCTTATACTCCTTTAGAATTGTCAGAGACATCATGTTGTATTGTTACTTCATTGGTTGCGTATGCATGCACTTTCTGCCAGCATGAAATATTTAATCAATTTGACATTTAGCTTTATGTGAAAATGTATGCTTCTGGCATCCATTTTTCTTAAATGTGTGTAGAAAGTGCATGATACAAAATGCTTATGTTTGAGAAGGGAAAGTTAAAATGAAAGGTGATAAAAAGTGAAAAAATCAAATCCACTCAACAAGACAAATGTTTTTGTTCCAAATTGACCTGGCTCCAGTAGAGAGTGACAAAAATGCATTATTGTTGGAAGGATGTTTGCTGCCTCTGTAACTAACTCCGGTTCATTGTAGCTTAAATCCTAATCTATACACTGATATTCTTAGTGTTTGGACTGATGACTTTTTTCACCAAATTCATATGCAAGTAACTGGTGAGACTCAGAGGAAAAGCGTTGCTGAACAATACAGTCTGAGTTGTGTCCTCATTTTTACTGCCCCTGTGCAAACTCTCTGTAGTGAGTTGACCTTGGCTGGCTACCAGATGCACACCCAGTAACTCTCATTCCTCCTCCTCAACAGGAGAGGGGCAGAAAATAATACTGGGAAAGTTTGTGGGTTGAAATAAGGCCAGGGAGACCAGTTAAAGATTGCCATGACAGGCAAATGAGACTTGACTTGGGGAAAATTTATTTGATTTATAGCTAATTAAAATAGATTTGGGTGGTAAGAAAAAGACAAAGGTTAAAACACCTTCCCCTGTTTTACTTTTTCCTAGCAACTTTATTGCTTCCTTCCTGATCTTCCTTCCCACCTGACATGGTGCAGGGGGGATTGGGAGTAGGGGTTTTTGGTGGGTCTAGCTCCTCTAGACTACACCTTTCTCCTTACACTTTTTCCTTGCACTTGCATGAGTCCACACCATGGGCTGTGATCCTTTAGGATAAACCTCCTCCAGCATGGTCCCTCCACAGGTAGCAGAACTTCAGGAAATATCAACCTGCTCTGGATTGGGATCCTACACATGCTGCAGTGTGAATATCTGCTCTGGTGTGATCCTCTCCATGAGCTCCAGAGAAATACCAACTCCATCATGATTTCTTTCAAAACTCACAGGCTGCAGGAGAATATCTCCTACAGCTCCTTGAGTGCCTCTTTCTCCTTCATTGACCTTGGTGTTTTTAGGATTCTTTCTCACACCTTTTCCCTCATTCTTCACAGTCTGCACAATATTTTCCTTTTCTAAAGTGTGCTTTCACGGAAGTGCTACCAGCTTCCCTGATGGGCTCAGCCATGTCTCGTTGTGGGTCTGTTGGAGTCAGCAGGAACTGGCTGTGTCCAGAAAGGGGCAGCCCCAGGCCTTCCACAGAGACCACCACTGTAGCCATCCTGCTCCCATCACCTTGCCACCTAAGTGAAATACACTGTCATGCAGACCAATAAGCCAGGTACTTGTTTCTGTCAGGCACTTGCTGCACAGGTAAACGGGAGCAGTATATTCTGGTAATATGGACAATAAAAACTGGAGAAGTTTCCCTCAAGATTTGTTCTCTGGAAAAAAATGGTTACAGAGAGGAGTGATATTGTCCTTCAGTGGAAGGTAAAATTCACTCTAATTACTTACTGCATAACTAAGTTCTTGTCTGACTCTAAAGAAGCTCTTTGGGAAGAGACAAGAGGCTTAGGTTCTCCTCAGTTCTGATAATTTACAGTACCACCAGCACCACCACTATGTGAAGACTCGTCACCAGAAAGCTCTTTCTAAAAAGACACCTTAACTCAGACCATACCGATTTCTTAATTTCAATCATGTTCCAATTTAGGCTGTTCAAGATTTTATTTTTGCCTAACTATGGTTTTCTAATGAAAAAGAATGAAAAACATTATAAAACAGTGCCTTTTTATTTTCTCATAATAACTGTGTTCTGGGTTGATTAAGTAGCTGGGGGTATTCCAAGAGCTATTAATTAGTATGTTTCAATTATAACTGATGCAGCAGAATTATGTAGATTTTTTTGGAAGCTTACTGAGAATCATTACTTTGAGCACTAGATGGGAATATATGACAAATGGTACAGAAATTGCAGAACGCTTTTGGTATAACATACTTCCCAAAGCTGCTGCCAGGGATCAAAACAATGGTCAGATAAAATTCCCTCTGATACATATTGCTGACATTTCTCTCCCCACCAACAGAGACAACTCAGTATTATGAACTTTTACTCTATTTCAGTAACATTACCCTATAAAAGGGAGCAACAGTGGCTTTATTCCTTATGCACATTTCTAAGCTAACGTACTCCTCCCTTCTCACCACCCCACTCAGGGAAAGGGACAATTGGGAGGAATCAATGCTACTTTTCTTCTAACAGCACAACCAATCTATTTTGTTTAATGTGTATTGCCCTTTCTGCCTTTACCTGTGTCTCATACTCCATGGAATGCCTTGCTGCTGATGACTGCATTTACAGCAGACAGCTGAGATGTTGCTGAAGTCAGCAGCACTAATGCTGCATTAGAGAATCCTCTTCAGGGAAAACAGTGTTAGATTTAACCCAGGGGGTGCTGCTGCAGTGAAAAGCTCTATGCTCAGAGGCCCTCCATGTTTTCTTAACAAACAATATGTCAAGCTTTGCTTTCATGAACAGCAAATGCAATAGTAATGCTTCTCACTTCAGTGGCAGTTCTCAGCAAAATGCCATAGAAGCAGTAGGGTGAAATTCCCCTTGTATGGCAAGCTTGTGATGACTTTCACTGCTCAATTTGTGTGCCTTGGGGATAGGCAGAAGGACCAGGGCCAAACTGGTGTAAAACATGTCAGCACTGATAACAGTTTTCTTGATCCATGACTGTACAAATCCTGTGGTCCCCAGACAGAAATTCTCATTATTCTTATTCCTCAGTCCAGAACAACTGCCACAGGGATACTTGTGTTCTGCCCCATATGTAATCGTAGCCTGCAGGCAGGATTTTTCTCCCATTTCTTGATCACAGCTATAATGTCACCTGTTAATTAGCCCACATCATGCAAAAATGCTGCACAAACACAAAGGCCATTGTCTACTGGGATTTTTGTTCTAAAAGCCAGACTTTCTAAACCAGCCTCAGATTTTTGAATGCCCAGTTATAAAAATTCAACATTCATTGTGCTGGTTAAATGGATTCTCTCTACAAAACCTGTTAAAAGCCACAACAGAAAGAGATGAATGGAGGGTGAGGCGGGGAGTGGAATAACAAGCAAATTGGGTAGTGGAAATGATTTGCCATATCCTCAAAATGCAAAATTTTGATGATTTAATGATTTTTTGGTAACACATGGACAGAAACGTCAGTATTTCATTACGTTCACCCGCTTCCTGTTAGACCATCTAATTCCTTTCACTGGTAGATCTGCATGCATTTTCTGTTTGTGACATATTTTTGAGAAGTTCGTATAGGTGATAGCTTAATACACTGATTACCTCCACTATTTCTCTAACATACCTCTTATACTTGCTATGGCTTCCAGACACAGCCCTGCTATCCTAACTCCAGCAGCCCTTATCTGAAAGAACCTGGGGAGTCTGTGGGAAGGATTTGAGGTTGGAAGCAAATGCTAGATACCCACATCCCCCAGAAACTTCTGCTTGAAGATGAGCAAGAGCCTTGGAGTGAAAGATGAATATGTTATCCATTGGTGGGCTGCTCATTTTCCTTCTTTTCTATATTGTGCAGTCAGGAAGCCTTTCAATGTTAAATTCAGTTTGTGGCTATTTCAGAAGAAGGACTGGGGGAGGAAAAAAACCTGTCCACTTAAACTGAAATAAAAACAATTATGGCCAGTGGAGTATCTTCATCCCTGAGTCCTTTATGATCCATTCTAAAGAAGGTGGATCCACCTACTCTTAGTGGTCAGTTCAGGGAAGCTGTAGTGGACTTTGTTAATACCTCACAGACATTTCGGAGCTTTGGTGCGTGAGAGCTCTGTTCTGTAGCTTCACAGGACAATACACTTGACAAAAAATTGTATCTCTATATTAGATCAGGAAGGAATGCTGGCTTATTAAGTAGTGCTACAGGAAGGATGTAAAAGTGCCGATAACTGAATGTAGGATCTTGTAAAAGCTGTAGGGAAGAGTATTTGCTCCTGAATTTTCTCGGTGAAACTGGACTACATGATGAGATTACTTCATAATTCTAAGTAAATTTCTAGTTTAATATAAACATAAGAAAGGCTTCATGAGAAATTTTGTAAGTTTGACTATGAACATGTCTGAAAAATGCATAATTTCCTTTCTTTAAAGAAACCTCCTGTTGTATTATGAGGATTTTGGGAAAAAAAATATTGGTACTTACCTTTAGACACGCATCAACAAACCTGTTTACTTGAGCTGAAAATATTTTGTTTCCTTTCTTTGATGGCACCACTAAAATGGGAGATGAAATGTCCAGTTTCATTTTTGATCAACTCATGTTTCAAACTTAAAGCCTGTTGCTGAGTTTATGAATGTGTAAGTGCATATGGCCTCTGTGTAATCCTGTGTTGAATCCTGTGAAAGCAGCATTTTTATTAGATGTGTCTATTCTCTCATTAAAATGTACATACAGTGCTGTGTGCCTGTGTAACACAGGAATGTGGAAGAAAATGAAGTACTAAATAAGGCACTATTAAACCTGACGTACATTTTTTCACAATAGAAATTGTGACAGCAGTAATACAGAGAAGGACATGTTTAAAAAAAAAAAAAAAATTGGTTTAAACCATTTAAGAAACTCTCCTCCAAAACCAGGTTTCTTTGTATCTGCTATGTTCTTAGCACATTGAGTAAGATAGTTGCCAGGATACAGGTCACTGTGGCAAAGCCACATTTGATGTTTTCATAGTCAAAAGCCAGTTGAACACAAGCTGTCACTGAAGACTGAGGTAAAAAAGTTGCTGAGTACCCCAGTCTTCTCCTCATCTGTTGTTACCAGTTTACCAGTATTGTTTATCAGGGGGTTACTCTTCATCAGGGGGCTTTGACTTTCCTCTTCTGGTTAACATACCAGCAGAAGCCCTTCTTGTTATTATTGGTGTGCCTCATGAGGCTCAGTTTCAGCTTTGCCTTAGCCTCCCTTCCCCCATCCCTTCATCTCCACTGATGTCCTTGTCTCCTCTGTCTGTGCATTTGTCTCTTTACCTTTAGTTCCACCAGCAGTTCCCTACTCAGCCTCAGCTATACCAGTCTCTTGCCTTCCTTTCCAATTTCTTGCTCCTGGGGATTGCTAGGCTGCCTTCCTAGAGAAACACCCCATTATTCTTTTCAGATATTTCCCTGGTGTTTCCCTGTGGCTTCTGTTAGGACTCCCTGGCTCATCTCCCTAAGACTGACATGGTCCAGGGTGGCTAGCACAGTTCAGAGTCACTGCAAAGAATCCTCCCTAGCACCCTGTCCCTCTATTTGTCATTTTCATATCTTCTCACTTTTGGCAGGGACAAGCCTCATATTGCCCCTCTACCCCCTCACATCTAGTTCAAAGCCCTGCCAGTGACCCCCCACTAGCTCCTGAGCAAAGACTCTCTTCCACTGCAGAGAGAGGTGAATCCCATCTGATGCCAGCATGCCTGGGGCTGTGAAGAACCATTCCATTGTCAAAACCCCCAGTGATGATTGGCTGATGATACCAGCCATGGAGCCATCGACTCAGTTTGTCCATTTCTTTCCATGTTGCTGCCTTCAACTGTAACTAGAGAGGAGACCATAACCCACACCTGAGGTCCCCTTAGAGAACATCTGAAGGCCGTGAAGTCCTTTTTGTTCACCCTTGGACTATGTGCTGCCATTTCCTGGGTCCCTTACGTGGCAGATTGGGAACAGGCAGCAGTGTGAGGGCCATGCCAGCCTGGGAGGTGTCCTGGTGATGTCCGTGACCCAGGCCGCAGGAGGCAGCACCCTGCCATGGGCTAGGCCTGCTCAGATCATTGGGCCCTCTGCTCTCCGTAGGAGGGAATTGCCTACAACTTTAACCAGTTAAGCTTTACCCCATCATCGTGATGATGAGTCAGAGTTTTGCTTCCTTAATTCTCATCAGTATTAGCAGAAATCTGAGGTATTTAAGCTCTTCACATGTCATTGGGAGCCCTGGCAGTGATCACCACTACAAGTGCAGGTAATGTGGTGATCTCAGATATGAACAACTGCACAGATCCTAACATTGCAATTTCACTTGTAGCATTAATATCTTCAGTTGTTTCATTTTGAAGGATATCCAAAAAATCAGGAATTTACTTTACTCTCTGGCATCCTTTTACTGGGATAAGGCCTGTTTTGAAGCACCAGAGTGTTCCTTTGAGGATTCATGTACCTATGAGATTAGCTGTCAGCTCATATAGTGCATGCATGTGTATGGATATCTATCATTGCTTTCACTGAGGCGGATTAGGTCTTCTTTGGCATGATTTAACAAACCTATGGATGAGGCTCTGTTTGGGGAAAAGCCTGTTCCGACAGCAGCTTGCTTTGAAAAGACATGAACAAATGAAATAGGGATGGTTCTGCATTTATTGTAAATGTGTCCTCTTCTGTTTTGCTCTATGCTTGTCCTAAACTATCGTCTAAACCATCTCTACAAATGCAAGAATTTATGAAGTCCTTTATTTTTTTTAAGCTGTATACCTCTGCACATTGTTGAATTGCCAATATAGTTCATCCTTTGATTTTAGTAAACCTACTTGTTAAACTTCTGGAATTTCATGTAGCTCTTATTTTCAGAAATGGACTCTCCCTGGGCACTTGTAGAAAAGTAAGCACTACTTTCTCTTTTTGGAGTTGATGAAACCATGGTTTAAAGGCAAATGACAGCACTGTTGTGAGAGTACAAGTTCACAGAGACAGCGTTCCAATTAGAAATCAGGATTTCTGACCTCTCACCACGTGCTTAAGTCACGAACCCCACTGTCTTGTAAAGAGTGAGATAGCTCCTTGATGGAGTCTCTACACTGTTCTTCCAATGACTAACTCCTTCTTAAAATGTCTGCAGTATTGACTGCAGCTGTGCCTTGTGCATCAGCTTTGTAAGAAGACCATTTCTGTTACACATCAGTTGCTTAACTAGATGCTTTAGTGCAGTCTTCCTGTGAATTTATTTATATAATATAAAATAGTTTAGGATCAACAGTTCTACATTAACTTAGGATAGCTATTAGTAACAGCAGAAAATGAAAAACTAAGATGGTTCTTCTCTTCTTTTTAGAGATAAGCAAGCTGAGCATAGTAATCCACTAAGCTGTTTAAGTGACAAAATATTTATAAGAACGTTTTATGTTCTCTACTGTGAATGTCCCATCTTGTTCTTAAATCAGTACAACACATTTTTCTTAGAAGACAGAATCAAACAAGCCATGATTTTACTGTAAGGCTGTTACTAACACTACCAGAAACATTATTTGAATAAGAAAAAACATTTATACTAGCAGACAGGAAAAGAAAACTCACAAATGCTGTTTTAATGATACCAGCTCTTGACTTCCATCTTCTTGACTTATTTGTGTCATATCAAAGGCAGGCATTGCTTTCCACTGAGAGGCTCACTCAGTCTACACTGGACTATGCCAGTTGTGGTAAGGTGGATACCTGTTTCAAAAAATCATAGCATTCGGTCACATGAATTCTGCTCTCTTCTTACCATGTGAGCCTTGTATCCTGATGCTGATTAATCTGAAGAGTGAAAAATCAGCCCTCATGCTCACAGATTTTGTGTTGGTTTGCAGTATACACAGTAGTTATGGGCTCTAACTAATTCAAATTGTATGAATTCTGTGGAATCTATGGAAGGTATGTTACACTGGGTTACATCAGCTGAGCTACTTCTATGAGTACTCAAATTTAGTTCAGTAAGGAGATGTGAGTCAGGTTTAAGGTACTTGCCTATCTAAGAGCCATATCTATGTGAAGAACATGATTTATGTAAAAGCTTGAAAATGTTATTTAGGGAAGATTTTATGAAAATCATGGTCATACCCTAACTGCTTCATACAACCTCAATATTTTATGTTTATTCTGCATACTTTTCTGGTGTTTCCTGCTGAAATTCACTGTATTTATTACAATATTACTTTCAGGAGACTTAGTGAATAAATATGCTGGTATCTTACAAAAAGTGCGACTTCTTTCTAATACTGTCACTCTTCTTCCTATTATCACATAAAGTTCTTAATAGTCACATGAAATATATCTGGAGGTAAGAGAAAATATCCTTTTAAGTTTGATGTCACCCCATCCTGGTTAATAAGTATTGGGAACCATACAGGTCTTTTGATGATCAAACTGAACAGCTATGCCACATGGTGTTGCAAAACAAACAAAAAAGGAATCAACCACAAAGGCTTTTGCTCTGATCCTGGATCTTTTCTAATCTATTTGGTATCTGGAATCTCTAAATCGTATATGAAACAAAATATTAACTGTAAGTGTAAAGCAACTACAGATTTCTATAGTTTATTGATTATCAGGTAGGCTGGAAGCTCTATCCTCTGTGCAATGCTTCAGAGTTGTATTGCTTGTAGGAAAACAAGAGTAGTAAACACCCAAGTTATGAAATTATTCAGTATCATAAAATGGTTTCTGTTGGGAAAGAGTTGTGGCCCTCTTCAGACTCAAGTAGCTGTATTTTAACTGTAATCTGATTTAGGTCTTACATGCAAAAAATTAATCTGGTTTCAAAGAAATTACAGGCCAGTGGCAGCTGCAGCATGGTAATATTACACAGAAATTTGGTTTAAAATGAATCCAGCATCTTCAAATCCTACATCCTACATGGTACCATTATATCAGTGGATGCTGAGGAACCTGGCCACATCTTGCATTTGGTAACACTAGCAACAGAGAGTGGGGAAGTGTGATGATGAGACACCTGAATTATTTGGATGTGACCCAGCTTTGATTTACATGTCTTGGTAGCTTGACACAGTGGTCAGGCTATTAAGTCCAACTGGAGGTCAGGACTTGTTAGCTCTGATGTATTGTAAAGGTCATCTGGGCTGTACAGTGTCTCAGTCCCAAGGTGAGAGGTCCACAGTTGCGCTTGGCATGTAAATCTCAGACATCTTGTGTACTCTGGCTGACACATGATTTATGCTAAACTTTGTGTTCCAGGCTTTAAGGATGTTTTAATGAATGGTTTTGTGAATCCAGGTAAATCGTATGGGCCAGTCTATGTTAGTGAGCCAAACAGCACTGTGGTTTGCAAAGCATTTCCTGTTTCTGTCAGTACCAGGTCAGGCAGTGATCAATGTTCATTAACAGTTCAATTTCTTAGCACTATTAATACTATTAGTATTATGATTTAAGGATGTATCACTGCCACGGTCCTTCACCAAACACCACCTTTTTGATCTGGTCTGAATTTTCTTGTTCATTGTACATAAAAGGTTTTCTGCCTATTTCTGAACTTTTTGCACATGTAACTGGCCTGTCCAGTTTAGAGGTAATGGGTGAATTTCCAGAGGTAATGGGCAAAGCAAACCCTTGTGTATGGATGGGCAAAGCAGACATGGAACCTTTCAGATGAGAAGAACCATATCTATGTGAAGAACATGGTTTATGTAAAAGCTTGAAAATGTTATTTAGGGAAGATTTTATGAAAATCAAGGTCATAGCCTAAGAGATTTGATTTTGAATAAGGTTTTTTTGCTTTGTGTTTCAGTGGCTGTTCCCTCACCAGTGCCGGCTTGTGAGCCTGAGCCCAAAATTAACGGACATTGCCCACCTCCACAATTCTCCGTTTCCCCCCGAGCCACTGTTGTTGCTGCCATGGAAGCCCCTTCTCAAGGCCGGCAGAAAGTCATGGACTGGAGAGCAGTGGTGGCCATCTTTTTTGTGGTGGTGGTTTACCTAGTGGCGGGAGGGCTCGTCTTCCGTGCCCTGGAGCAGCCCTTTGAGAGCAGGCAGAAGAACACAATCGCGTCAGAGAAGGCTGTCTTTCTTCGGGAGCACGTCTGTGTAACCGAGCTGGAGCTGGAGACACTGATTCAGGTAGGCCATGTGAAGAAGACAGTACTTCTTGGAAGTCAGGAGAAACAGCTCAGTGGTTTATTGACCACCTGACTTGGTGGGGAACAAAATTTTTCACAGAGGCCTTGGAATGGGCAGTGTGAAGAGTAGGCTCTTTCCTAGTCATTTTAAGGTCTGAGAAGCAGAAACTGTCACCAGAATATTGTAAATATAGAACCACAGAATCATAGAATAAGCTTGAGTTGGAAGGGACCCATCAGGATCATTGAGTCCAACTCCTGACCCTATGCAGGACACCCTAAGACTCGCACCATGTGCCTGAGAGCATTATCTACATGCTTCTTGGACTCTGTCAGGCTTGGGGCTGTGGCCACTTCTCTGGGGACCATGTTCTAGTGCCAAACCACCCTCTGGGTGAAAAACTTTCTCCTGATATCCAACCTAGATTTCTCCTAACTCAGATTCAGGCCATTTCCTTGAGTCCTGTCACTGGTCATGAGAATGAAGAGACTGGTACTTGAATTCACCAGAATAATGAAAGATGTATAGAAAGAAAAGCAAAACCTAATACCTGGAAAAAAAGTTTTGAGAGAGGTGACAGATTTGCAAGACATATGCCCCCATCTCTAGAAATTTTCAAGTGGTCTTAAGTTTTTAGTTCTTTCTTCAAAATTCAACACAGCAATCGGGAGGGCACATAGAACAGGATAGGTGGGATTTTTGAAACAAATATTCAGCCAAGAATTCTGAACTTACAGGTTTACTGTTGTAATTTTTAAATAAATGAAGGAGGATGAAGTATACAAATCAAAACAGAAAGTAATTGTCATTTAAAACTTTGGAATTTTAAGTCCGATGTAGTGTGAAAAGTTTTAGAATCAATTTTGAAGGAAATGATTATCAAGCATGCAAGGATAAACAGAAAATGTAATAACATGCAAGAAATATCTATCAAGGATAGATTTATCTCTCATTGATTTAAACTCTAGACAAGGAAAGTATTATGGATCTTACAAGACTTCAGTAGAATGTCTTCTGGGATTCCATGTGGAAGCCTATCAGTTAGCCCAGAGAAAACAAAGACTGGATAAGAAAAGTGACATACCTAAGGAATATATTCAAGCTTCAGCCTCATATTTCAGATCTGAATTTGTGTCAGCCTTCCAAGAGCACAGTGTTTCCCTTTGGGGTGTTGCACCAGAGCTCTGTTGTTGATTTCAAGCTGTTTGAAAGAACATGGAGCTATCCCCTGAATTCTTGTGTCTATCTAGTCAGCTGTGTTAAAAATCCCTTTCTGTAGGTGAATCAAATTTATAAGCTTATTTCTTTAAATAAGATGTTCCAGTATCTCAGTGATGTGATAGAAAAGGCCTTCTACTTTTCAGCCTAAATTCCTTTGCAAATAGATGCGGTCCCTCCCTCTTGTGCTCTGTGTTCACAGAAGATAGGTCAGTTCTGAGTCAAAAACTGTGTAGTTGTACCTGTGCCTTTGGGCAGCCTGGTGCTACAACTAACAAGAAAAATCTGCTTTAGCAGGAAGTAGTATTTCTTGGATCAGGGATGGCTTGGATCACATCCTTGATTTGTCTGCAAAAGACAGGTGAACATGTTTGATTGGCAGGATCCAGGGATATTGGTTCAGATGTGTTTCTCTTGGCAGTGTTGCAGAGATCTGTATTTCCCTCTACTTCTTAGAAATAATGACTAAAGGATGTTTTGAAAACACTAAAAGCAAGAAGCTTTTATTCATTTGGTAGGATTGTCACCAGTAAAAGATATGCAAAATACATTCTTTCCAACCAGAAAGCAGAACGTGTGTAAGGTACAACAAGCAAAGCACCTCAGCAGATTGTGGAGTTCTGCATACCAACTACAGTAATAACAGCCCTTATTCTTTAGCCTAAGTTATGGACCAACACCAATTCTTTATTTGACACAATATTTTTCTTCTTTCACCCTGAAAAGTGATGATACTAAAATAAAGAACACACATACTCTTCATTAGGTGTTCTGGACTAATTATATCTGGGATTTCAGTATGTCCTCAGGCATTATAGTGAGTAACTGGAAGTCATTGTGCAAAAGTAAATTAAAATGAGTTTAGCAGCTTAGGATGTGAATGTCTTAAGGCCAAGTGATGTGAAATATTGAAATAGATTTGTCAATGAACAACATGTTTCTTTGGATTCTTCTGTATGTCTGAGGCTGAAACTGGCTTCGGGAATGTAGTTGGGTATGCTTTTACAGAAAACTGATTGTAACTGACTTGCACAGAAGAGCAGTGAATGAACTTGCTTGAAGATAATGTCAGGGAGTTAATGCCGGGCTTCCACAACCTCATGTCAATGATCTCAGAAGTGACATCCCCCTGGCTGGCCTAACACATTTCTGCATTGCACCAAATGCTGTAAATGCAACAACAGCCTTTACAGCTGTGAGTTCAGACTGATGTGGTGATTTCCATGGGTCCTAGCTGTTGTGCTGTGTGCAGTGTATCACTAAAGGAACTATTCATAATTCATGTTATTTGACTACCTGAAAGCTCTTAAATGAACACAGATCATACTCTGCAGAATGAACATAGATCATACTCTGCAGAATTCTGTGCTTTGGAGAATGTGAAAAGATACAAAAAGGGAAAACTTAGAACTAACTTGTATTATTTTACTGTAGGAATGGCTCTGGAACCATCTTTTAAGAAGACCAAGGGAGTATCATGGTCCTTTCAAGACTAATGATGGACAAATGTATGCCTTTTCCTAAATTTCAGTCTTTCAAAGGATTCTGCTTTGGGAAGAAGTACAACACTATATGAGGAGGCTGTTAAAATTTAGTGGGGATGAGATATCCTTTTCACATTTATCTCCAAAAACCTATTGCAAATATTAGCACTGGTAGACAAATGTGAATTGCTAAGTCCAGACTTGGAAGTTCATTCAGTTCTTAGGAAGATTAAAAGTATTTTAAATTTGTATTTGACTGTTGGATTTTGGTTCAGGTCTATCTAATACTAACACAATGACAGGTAATTTTTTCATAACAATGTCAAGTGTTTCACAGTGCAGTCCAGATTTTCTAAAGCCACTCAAGTGGAAGTTCTTAACTGCAAATTTTTAAAGTCCATTTTTGCATCAGAAGATATTTGTTGCAGTGAAGTCAGTACATGGTTTAAGGCTGTAGGTGATCTATAGCTCAGCAAAATAGCGAATACCAGATCAAGAAAATGGCAACCTTGTGTGTTCTATCTCAACACTTTTGAGTTTTCGGAGTTAGAGAAAATAAAACCTAGAACATGCTACAAGATAATGAAACTTTAGGTTCTTCAAGTGCATTTAGCTGCATTGTACCTATTGGATCAAGTAGCAGAAGACAGAGGACTTAGGTGACTGGACATAGAGTTGAAAAGAAAATTAACATTACTAGATACATCTGCTAACATGCTACAAACCTTTTATTTTTGTTTTTATATGTTATAAAATAATCTTATTAGTAGCTGTGTTCAAAACCAAGTCATCCTGTCTTTGTAATAATGCACATGGAGAGTGTATAATGGGGAGGTTACACTTCTCAGAAAGATCAGATTTTATCTATCATTAGGAGAGATAGGAAGACCATCTTTGTGTTTTGGCAAAGTAATTCCTATGGACGTGATAAAAGCATTCATGCTCTGTTTCTATATATCCTGTACACTGTATGTGAGTAAAAACTTGCATAATGAACCCTGCATTCGTAATGAACCCTGGAAAGTTATGCAAGATGGAGTGGCTTGCTACTTAAGAACTTAACTTATGTTATTGTCAGGCTGATTTCTTCTTCCTTGTCTGTTGGGTTTAATTTAGAAGTGTGAGTGATTATAGTATATCTATATCTATCTATATCTATATCTATAACTATATCTATATCTATCTATATATTTATATCACCCACCTGGTAACTAAGTCATATTATTAATGCCCACTAATGACTACAGAAAGCTGAAAAGGAAGAAGAGCTGGAAATAAGCTAGTGAGGCTTTACTGCTTAATTATGTTAGTAAGAATTAATATTTTGGATAGGCACTTTGGATTAGTGTTCTGAACCAGTTTTGCTCTGAAGGTAGGTAAGAAAGGAAACATCCTGCAGAGATGTTTCATTTTGCTGCTGCTTGCTTGGTTCATTAGTGTCATAAGCCAGCTTTTCTTTCCAGGCTGCTTCCATGTCAACAGAAAAGAATTTTCATGTTCTAGAAGAAAACTCTAGATAGAGCAGGCAAAAAATAGTGCTTTGAATTAACTATGGAGAAGACTTGCATGCTGCTGAAGACAAGAAAAAACTGTTTGAACTGTGAAGAAAAATAGTGGTAAGTATCTGATAGAACCTGTAGAACCTTCTACCTGTGCCTCTGAAGGTCATCTTGTCCCAACTCCCTTTCTGCCCCTGTCTTTATTTTACTCTATTCCTCCTAAAAGGATAGAAAAAAAAGGATTCAGATCTCTTGGATCCTGTCCCAAGTGTGCAGGCACCCTGGTTTTTAACATCAATCCAGAGCTGCTCCAGCTATGTAGTAGGAGACAGACTGAACCTAAGATGCTTCACAAGTCTGCAGCTGTCCTGTAGCAATGCTGCTTCCAGAACTTAGCTGAGATCTTTGCAGGGAGCTGAACCTTTTGGACTTAGTTCTCTGTGCATATCCCTTGTTGGATGCTGTAGATCTACCTACAGGTAGGATCTACCTACAGGTTGGATGCAGTGCATGCACAGTACATCAAATCACTCTAAGTGTAGGTAGATCACTCTCTGGCTGGTTGGTTCCTAAAGTCCTTTGTGGGATAGGCAGAAATACTTATGGAATAGACTTTGAAAGCTTGTTACTTTTGATTCAGCCTGAAAAACACTGCTGGCCTTGGTCCTTAGAAAATGCTGTCATGGAAAAGTGAATAAACGTGAATTTATAAGGAGGGTCCCTAATCACTGTATAAAGGATGGTGAGAATAAGTAGAGAGTTAGGGAGTATAGAAAAAAGTTATTGAAGTATTAGTTATTAAAGCTGCTTGCTAATGAGAAGCATCCTAATAATCCTAATAGAGAAATATCAGAGCATGAAAGGCAATTGAAGCAACTCTTTGTATATTTGAAAGGAATCTGCTTGGAAAAAGAATTGTAGAGGGTAATAATAATTATTGGATTAGAAGGATCTGTGGAGAGGAATTAACAGAGCTAGGCAAAAAAAGCCAAGAATTTTCTTTTCCTATCAAATTCCTATCCTTTATAACACAAGGGTAGGTACATCTTTGACTGTCTCGTCACTTGAGAGGGATATTACACAGGTCCTTGAAAAAGGCTTGTCTTCTTCATACTTGGGATCTAACTGGAGAAATTACAGAAACATGAACAAATGAACCAGATAAAAACCTTTCTTCACAGAGAAACCAGAAGCAGTCTGTTTTTCTCCTCTCTCCTCATCAGCTGCACTGGTTTCCAGCTAATCTTGTTGCTTATGCAAGTGGAATTGATGAAGTGTACTGAGGTGCAGTTTGGTTTCACTCTCCTTGGGAATACAGGATTCAATTGTCCCAGTATCACCACAAATTCTGGGCTTCTGCTCTGGGATTTGACTTCGGTCCCATGCAGACCATATCACCAGGCCATGTCTTTTTTTGCTACAGAAGGACTGTACTGTGCTGATACCAAAGGGGCTGAGAGTAAAATACACATCTATGCAATGATAGGGAGCAAAACAGAAAGTTGTGATCAGAAATACATGTTTTTAGAAACAAATAATATCAAGTACTTTTATTTACTTCAATAGTTTTGTCATTCTCCTCACTCCTACCTGCCTGTTAGCTTTAGCATATGTCCATTACTTGAACATCCAGAAAGAAAATTTCAGCCCTTTGAGGTATTTCAAATCATTGCCTTCCCTGAAATGGGTGGCATTTCAAAAGAAAACATTGCCATAGATTCTTAGTTATTCAGTAAAGAAGATTGCACTTTCAATTAGTAAACTATACTGGAAAAAATACTGTGTACTTGTAGCTCCTCTGGAGAAAGAAAAAGGGATCAGGAAAGGAGCAAGTGTGAATCAGCTTTTCGTACTTTCATGACTTGTTACTTTCAACAAGACTTCAACTATAAAAGTAGCTGAAACTAGTTTAAAATATCTTAAATATGTGAGGTTTGTTAAACATAGTGTTTAGTGCTCTGGAAATTAGCTTTTTTCCTACTCTGAGATAACCTGAGGATGCAGCTCTTCAGGTCATTGCTGCAAAGCCTTTCTGAAGTTTCAGACAGTTTCAGACAGTAAAATTACATGGTCTGTGTGAACTCTTGGTCTGTGAGAGTCTTGCCAGTAATAGTATATTGTTTGAATTTTGTGTCAGTTTTCATCTAGCAGGATAGTTCTGTGTTGGTGGACTTGTAGTGGTAGTAGTAAGGCATCCTTTTCTCATGCATGAGCTGAAATTGGTTGTTTAAGTGCTGTTGGCTGCAGGCTGCTGGCTGCTTTGGTTTTGCTGCTCTCTTTCTGTCCTCCATCTCTGTATGCAAAAGAATATGTATTAAAAGACAGCATTGGAATAGTTGGATATTAATAAATGGATGATGTCAGTGAAGAAAAAATGAATTTGTTCTGGATGAGAAGGGAGCCTGAGAATCTCAATGCTATCTAAGGCAACAGGATACTCCTTCACTTCAGGGGTTAGTGCTTGGCCTTGAACGACTTGCTAAACTGTGTAAACTCAAGTGTGATTTAAGTGTAATTAGCTTGCTGACATTCATACACTCAAGGGGAAGGCAGACAGCATTCCTTGGCAGAAGTAATCAGGGTAGCTGACAGTGTGTCATGGCCTATTTAAACAGGCAACCTGTCTGTTGTGCTGATTTATGCTGTTCTCCATAAACCAACAAATGATCTGTGCATTCACACCACCTGCAATATGCCAGCAACTGGTACGGAAGCCCTTCCCTAAGGCTTTGGTCCGAAACACGTCTGTTCTCTATATCCCTATTTCTTGAGGTATAGATGTGCTGAGGAGTCCTGGCTTTCTGCCCACATGAAAGGAAACCAGTCCGGCCTGGAGCTTGCTCATGCTGTAGTTTCACAATCAGCTTAGCCTGGCATGTAGTAGCTCTGCTTTTAAAAAGGCTGTCCTGTACTGATCTCTTCAGAGGTAGCTGTCTCTGTTCTTGCCCATACGCCTCCCTTCCCACTCCTTTTCCTTTTTGTGAGGCAATGTGATGAACAACTAAAAGCTGGGAAGCAGATTAGCTGAAACTTACCCAGGCTAAAAAAGCAGTAGAGGACCATTTATGACCATGAAGTCAGTTGGAAATATAGGCAAAAAATGAGTCAGAAAAATGGAAATGGAAGAAAAGAAAAAAACGTGCTAAGTAAGCCATTGGTGGAAAGAGATTAAGGAGGAGAAAAGTGTATCATGAAGGCCAAGGAGAGAAGTGGCATTAAAAGAATACATTTAAAAGTCAATGCTAAACCCACAAGAGAATGTGAAGGTATAGAGAAGATCAAGAGAGAACTCATAGACATGATCAGGTAAGAAGTGGAGCAGTGATAAAACAGAATGGCTGACCTTGCTTTGCGCATGGACTGTATAGGAAAAGGTGAAACAGAAAACCACCATGACAATTCATAGATCATAAATGAGAGGGAAAAGAAAACTAGTTAAAGAAATGGAATAAGAAAATTCAAACCTGTGTTGATAGGTGGGAATTCCGTGTTGAACAAAGCCGAAGAAAAAGAGCATGCAAGAGGTAGCACTTTGATTCACTTGTTGAGCCCAGCAATAAGTTCACTAAAACTACCAAGGCTAAAGATTGGTGGGAATATTTAGGAGGAGGAGCAAATAACAGAAAGAGAAGGAGAAGGTCTGGCAGTAGTTTGAGCAGCTGGTAACAGCAACAAAAAGTGAGGTTGAATCAGAATGGGAGAAAAACAAAGAGCTGAAAATTTTAGAAGGCAGAAAAAGAGAAGCTTGGTTCCTCTGCAGTGGTTTTACGGAAATTGGACTCAGTTGGGAACACTTGGAAAGGAAAGGCAATCATTTCAGCTGCTGTTCTAGAATGAGATCTGAATTTCTCTGTGATGAAGAGTAGCTTGCATGAGATCTAAAAGCAGCTTGAAAATACATACTGAAGGTCATTTCAAAAGTCAACATGGAGCAATTCAGGTGAATATACCAGATACTAGTGAGAGATTTATTTCTGTGCTTTGTAGGCTGATGTATTCAGCTCTGTCTTCCTTTGGACTGTAAGGCTGCAATGAAAGGTGGATGTGTATGTTCCCATGATACAACATGGTGCATTTTTAGAAATTCCCAACAATCATTCAGGAGGCTGATATGTCTGCCTGGTTTGATTCAGTACTATGTGGGACCCAGGACAGTGACCAGAAAGCAGTATAGCTACCTCAGCTTCTATCCAGATTATACTTCATTCAAACACTGTCTGGGAGTCTCTGTATCATGCTGTATTTGTGGACATGAGATCATGTGTAGTTTGGCAACTGGGAGGTTTGACCAGATTGCAAAATTTATGATGTTTCCATAGGTATCTTATTTGTTCTTTTCAGTCTGGGTATATATATGCCATATTTTTTTCTTTAGTTAGCATAAAATATAAATGACTTAATAAATTACTGATTGTCTGGGAATTTAGATCCTTGGCTGACTAGCTTCACTTGACTTCACAAACATTATTTGTATTTTCCACCTTTCTAGCTGCTTCTAACATGAGCTGTTCCCATTGAGGAATTTTTCCTTTGGCAGTAGTTGCTGCAAGAACGATATTTATGGATGAATTTGTGGTGTTGGTCCTCTACTTCTTAATTGCTTTGTATCTTTTGTCATTTGTTCATGCATTGTATATTTCTTCCACCTTAATAGATATTCAGTTCAGTTGTATAGTTTGCAGTTATGTCTACAGAAGGCAATACTATACTTTGACCACGTATTAAAAACTTAAATTGAAGCTGTTTCCATGGTCCTAGAAATTTCCCTTTGAAGCCTATACCAACTTGCACAGGATACAGCAAGGCATGCATAATGCTGATTCTTTGTATTTTCTTTGCAGCATGCTGTTGATGCTGATAATGCAGGAGTCAGTCCCATTGGAAATTCTTCTAACAGCAGCAGTCATTGGGACCTTGGAGGTGCCTTTTTCTTTGCTGGAACAGTTATTACAACTATAGGTATGTTTATTGTTTATTTTTTAAAATACATAGTCACACTGAGACATGGATAATGAAATTTGAGGAAGGTAGACAACAAAGAAATAAAGTAGCTGAAACGTATTTCTCTGTTAGCAGAAGACATGACTCCAGCATGTTTCAAGGGTACTGAGTCTTTGGGTAAGTGTGAGAAACTGTTTACATAATTAGAGTAGAATAGTAGTGCTGAGCTGAAAACAGGTAACACTCATGGAGGCTTTATAACTCTGTTCTTGATGTTGATACAGATGGCCTCAATTTTCACTAAAAAGATCATGGAGCTGTACCAAATGAAATATTTTATGGCTGTTGGGAATTTGGATTCTAATATTATAGATGAATTTTCCCAGAAGTGTAACTTTCTTCCTAAGTACCTCAATTAATTTTGACTTATGCTCTGAAGTTTAATAGATGCAATTCTTCTCATACCCTACTCCTTGTAACTGGAAATGTATTCTCATAACTATTATATCCTTTGTAAAATTCTTACTTGCTTTCATACTAAGAATTAGAAGAAATTTCACAAACAATACATTGTGTAAAAAAACCTACTTTTTTTCTTTCTAGAATTCATGGCCTTGATTATTGACACTTTTCTCTGTATTAAATGAAGAGTATAATGAACTGCTCCATTCACTTTTCTTGAACTACTGATTTCAATAAGGTCATTATTCAAGCTCTTATCATCTCTCTCCCCATGCATTCTGTCCAATGTATTTAGTATTTGATCTCTGAATATTGGCCTTAGATATGCTAATGTTTTTAATCTCTCCTCTCTGAGCCCATTCCTCTCTTGAAAAATGTTCAACAAGCTTGGGTTTCAGAAGACCATCCTAAGGAAAAAGAGAATAAACCAATAACATTGTTGATAAAGTTAATCTGCTGAAAATTATACCGTAGTTTTATAATTTTAAGCTTGATTTCAGTGCTGTCATAATAATCAGATCAATAGATCTAATTATTTGGAAATCACTGGCAAATTGTTGATTTTTATTTGCATTTTCTATGAGTATTATTCTGCTTAAAATATTGTATGAAGTGCTTCTCCACATTACAGCTGTGATGCACACACTGGTGATTGTACAGACAAATAATTTGATAATCACATTACCCTTCAATAAAGTGTGAGAATCTCACGAAATTCTGTAGGCATTTTATGCAGGTAATACAATAACAACAAAAAAAATCCTGTGGCAGTTGAAAGACTTGCTGTGATGATCATCTCTAACAGTGGAGCCTGTGCCTTTGGCTCTGCCTTTTCTTTGCTGTCAGAGTGAGGGGGAAAGAATGATTGTATAGAGTGCACAGTCTTGTGTTCCTCTATATTTAGCTACATTACCATGTATTTTTGATGGTAGCATAAAACCAGCGGGTGTTAAGAAAGAAAACATTTTTGATTCATACGTAAGAAAACCCTCCCTTGATATTTGTTTACTCAATAGACCCAAGTGACAAGTTTTTAAATTACTCATTAAATAAATGCCGCTATGTAGGCATAGTTTATGCAGCTATCATTGGCATCTGCTATTTAAATAGCTTATTGAAAAGACTTTGTATTTTTGCCCATATTTGCTTTAAATTCTCCATGAATGAGATTTTTTTAGGTTGCATAAAGTCTGTGTATTGTGTCAGAGCATGAAAATGGTTTTACTTTATCCACCAGAGACCTGTTAGTGTGTAGCCCTGGTTCCATGACTGAGGTGTTTTGGTTTTCTGGAATTCTTTTCCCAGGGAATTTTCTGTAAACAGGAGAAATGTTTTTTGTAACTGTACCTATGTTATTCATTCCTTTTCCTAGGAGGGACTTCTTGATGTCCCTCTGGTCTGACCAATGTGATTGAAGAAGTTTGCCTTTGTTTCACCAATCAAATTGGTCTGTGTAAAATAGTCTAAAAGAGTGACACATCCCAAAAATAAAGGAGTCATTTTCAGCCTTCTGAATCTCGGGGTCTGTGTCATTGCGGTGTAAAACAGTGTCATTAGGGCTCCTCTTAGGCAGAAACTCAGCATATTACCCGGTCAGCCTCAGTTCAATGGCCCATGGAGCCTGGACTCTCATGGAATTTTAGGAGAAACCTGGGATGATGATGGATTCACCTGTGAAAAGAACAGTAGGTAATGGGACGTGCATTATTGTGTTTCAGTATAGTTCTTTCAGAACTATCCCATGACAGAGACTTAGCTGGTGCCAGTGTCGCTAACCCAACAGGAAAAGGACCTGACACTTTCACAGATTTCCTCCTCTCTGGATGCTTTATTGCATCAGTGATTTGTAATTGTGTGATATTTTTTAATATTTAAGTAGTTATAGTTATAATGTATAGTTAAAATCAAAATCTCCATGACACTTCAATTAAAATACCTGATCATAAATAAAAAGGTGCAAGTATTATAGTCACAATTCGTGTTGTTTTTTTCTCTTTAACATTTTAACAGAAATACCATGCCTACTGGAGTCAAAATGCTTTACTGAAAAAAGAGTTCAAGGGCAGATTTGCATAGTGTGGATACAGTTTGGAGGCTGCCGTGGAACTAGTCAGTATGATGAGGGGCTGAGGAAAGTATGAGCTAACCACTGAAAATGAGCCTTGTCAGGTGAATCACATTCCTGTCAGGAAACCATTGGCACAGGCCAAGAGGAGCAACAGCATGCAGGCACCAGGCCAGCATGGAGGGATTTTTGCACTGTGACATCAGCTAGATCAATTAAGCAAACAGCAATTTTAGGTAGACTGAATCTACAGAAAATATGGGTAACTGAGGCTTTAGAAAAATGGAATAACAGAGGGTGGCTTGGCCAGGAGATTACATGATGTCATTGAAAGTCTATAAATAGGAAGTATAGGTGGAACAAAGATAGGCCTGCAGGAAGAGCAGTTTTTTAATACCTATTAGTTTGTTTTCTAAAAACCCATGTGTAAGTTCTGAGAGTCTGACAATTGTTTTTCTCCTCAGGGTATGGGAAGATGGCCCCAAGCACTGTTGGTGGCAAGGTTTTCTGCATCTTGTACGCCCTATTTGGGATTCCACTGTTTGGATTCTTGCTCGCTGGGATTGGAGACCAACTTGGAACCATCTTTGGGAAGGGTATTGCGAGGGTGGAAAAGGTTTTCAGAGTAAGTTCACTGACAGTTTTTTGCTTGTGTTGTATAGCCTGCTCTTAATTTTGTTGCTATTACCTTTGGCATTTTTTACCTGTTGGACAACATGAAACATTTACATGTTTAGTTGAGATGATAGTTAATGTCTGTAAGGATCTCTGTAGTCAGTGGAGAGAAACAGACTTCTCTAGATGATGATGCAGGGGTTACAGATCGACTCTGAATTTCCTTATGGAGAGTATTGCTGGGGAATGTATCTCTTAAGTTAGTTTCCTTGTTAGTCTCCTTCCTGTTGTAAAACAGTCTTTAAAACATCACAAGTTCCTTTAGATATGTACATGTATTCACTGAAAATGGAGAGAAGGTAATGGTTCCCTGAAGGAACAGGGATGTGGAGAAGGTTCCAGCTGTGCTACTGGTACAGCCTAAAAAAAGCAGGGCTGCTGTTGTGAGTGTGAGCCTGGGAAGAGAGATGGTGGAGTGATATGCCTTCAGTGCAGGGCGACTGTTGGAGTAGATGTTGGAGTAGATGTTGGAGTAGATTGGCAGCTCTACTACAAAAACTGCTGTAATGCCACTGGCTGAAATCATGATCATTCTCTGTCCTGCCTACTATGAAGGCATTCTACCCTAAATTTTTGTGTAGACTTCTTCATGTGTAATTTCCCTTTACGTTGCCAGTACCTTCTGCTTTTGAGTCTGAATTGCTGTAAGCAGTTCTTTTGCAAGTAGTGCCACAGACCTGGCAAATGCTGTTGCTAATGGTTCACTTTAGGGATTCTCTCTTTGAGGCAGAACTTCTAGAGGTGACCTGTGTGACACTTCCCTTGGAAGTGGCATAACTGGAGGAAAGTCTTTAGATGGAGTGGATGAGAAGCTGCCCAAGCTGGTTAGTTTAATAGACATCTATTTCTAAAACATTCCCAGAGGTGAGAGCAAATTATTTGTAACTGTTTTTGGAAGGAATTAATTAAGTATTAGACAGAAGAATGAGCACTTTCCATTTTGATTAAATGACTTTTAGGTGTCCCAGACCAGACATAAATAGTATATCAGAATAAATGAAGAAAAAGGTGGCTATGGGTGAGTAAGCATGTAGATGCCTGTCTGGAGAGCATGCCAAAGGGCTTATATTTTCATTTAATGAAAATAGTGTTAATGAAAAGTGTCTCAGTTCACTTTGGCAAAAATGCAGCTAAGATCCCTAGTTTATTTTTTGTCTACCTTTTTATTATACCTGCTTCACTTCAATGGAATCTCTGAGCATTCCAGCCTGCTTCTGCCCAAGAAAAACTACAATCTTGAAGTCATGATATGGATTGAGAGTCAGAAAATCTTTGATTAATTTTCAACTGAGTATTGTATTTCTGAGTGACGTGCACAAGATCATTAAACTGTTGGTATGATAATTTATGATTAAAATAATCAGACAATCAGAGAATAACTGGAGCTGGAAGGGACATCTTGAGATCATCTAGTCCAGCCTCCCTGCTAAAGCATACGTAATACATACTTTACTTGAAGTATTTTAAGATTCACAGATGAGTGCTGACACTAATGTTTCACACAGAATATAACTCTTTGGCACATAATGTAAGTTATTTTGGTATTCAAAGTATTCCTTCATCTTCTTGAGTTAATGCAGTTACTCGTTGCTTATAGCCATCCAAAGTATTTGTCTTCCTCCTTGATATTTTGTCAGCTTCCAAAGGAATTTAGAGATTGTGGTCTTCTTGTTTAGCCAAGATGTGTGTTTATTCCTTTTATTTTGGTTGTCATAAGTCCATTACACTCAATTACACCTATTATTTTGTGATTTAGTGAACAGGATTATACATAATTTCCTTCGTTAGTCTTAGTAATGAGTTTCAGCTATTTGAAATAATTCTGATAGAGTTTAGAATTTACATGCATCTTAGTAACTAGTCTCAATACCGTTGGTTTCACTTTGATTATTTGCATATCATTTGGCATATGCAGAATATGATAATCATTAAATTTTTAATAATTATGTAATTTATTATCACATTATATTTACACTGTTAGGCTTCGTAAATATTTGGACCTAATCAGATGAAGCCTCAGGTAGAGTAACAGTTCTTGATTTAATCCTGAGCACTGAGCAAATTTTAATTCAATCTGTAACTCTTGTTTCTCATTTTGTAATCGTCTTCTTATGAACTGAAATTCAACATGTTCGCGGGTGTAAAACAACCTGTTACCACCTTTAAAGAGAGGACATAAAAGTTAGGAAAGTAGTTAAACTACTACTTACCTAACTAAAAGGAACAAACATAGGCTAAAAAGACACTGAAACATAATAAAACATTGGGTGGTGCCTGACAAATCTTCTGGAGGTAGTTGAGAGGTCATTTAGTGCATCAATGCTCTAGACAGAGTACAAACTAGCTACCTGAATTATCTGTCCTCCCAGGCAATTTGGGACAGTCCAGTTTATTGTGGAAAGAATGGAAAGAAACTTAGCATGTGTATTAATGCATTAAATTTCCATGTTCATATGCCTCAGCACTCTGCTTCTGTATGTATCCAGTTGCCTTTGTTTATGCCCTTCACTCTTACAAATGTTGCATGGCTGGTGTCAGGGCAGCAAGAATTCCAGAAATCCTTGTGGCTTTGTCATTGCCTGTACAGGTGCAAGGGACTTGAAGGCAAATTGATCTTGCACTGTGGTTAGGACCATTTTTGAGGCTAGGTAAGATGCAGTATGAACACCCTGGCAGGTGGGAAGGGGAAGAAGAATTTTCTGTTGTCGCTGCAGTCCTCTCACCCAAAGTATTTCCCTAACAGCTCTCTTGCTCCATCCAACAGTGTATCTTTGAGCATGGAGCCCATGTCACATTAGGAACAGCTTACCTCTGGCATTTCTTGGCATATTTAGAAAGATGGAAGGAGGATTCCTCCCAGAGGACTTGTGCTAGTGCATTTCTGCTGCCTCTGACATGACCTCTGCAGAGTCCCACCAACCCTACCTTAATTAACACTACAAATTAGAGCCTAGGAATCCAACATGTAGCTACTGCAGTAATCAGCCCACGCATTCTGTGGGAATTTTAAGAACAATTTGAACTACATAAAGTGAGAAAAAAATCTGCTCTTATCAAGTACACACTACCCCAACAGTATTGACACAATATTTCAGCAGAGGAGCTGGGCACATGCCACCACTCATCTTCTAATACAAAATGTTATCGTTATTTCAATGTGTAACTAGCCAGGAAAACAACTACTCATTTATGAGTAGATAGGGCTGGAGGTATTTCATTGCAAAATAATACTTTCTAAAAAATAGAACTTTTCATGTACCATTTTAGGAAACGGAGGCACTGGCAGGATGATGCTATCCCAAACACCATGCACTGAATAGTTTATGCCATCTGTCTTACTGGGATGATTATATTTGGTACAAGTAAATAAGCATCAATCAGGTCAGAGATGTAAACCAAAGCTTCCCCCCACAAAAGCCTTGTCTTCTCAGCTCCTGATTACTCCTGCATATTCCATCCTCAAAAATGTAATAAGCAGAACCTGGGTCCCAGTCTGTTTTTACATGCATGCAAGTGTGATTCCCCAGAAAATGAACATGTACAAGGTAACCAGATTCACTATATATACTGGTCACAAGAATCCAGTTTCTGGGTCCAGCGATGAATCAGCCCTCCCAGACCATGTATAAGCACATATACACCCAAAATTTAATTTAAAAGTTGATAATTCTTCTAAGTAGATTTTCACCCAGTGAAACTTTCCAGACACAACAGAAATGAAATATGCATTTCAAGGTGACATAATGCCATAAAAGTAGTATTTTTATCTTACATACATGAGGGATCTTATGAACAACCTGTGAGTGTTTCTATAATAAACAGTAAAACAAAGCCTCATTCTTTTGGCTTGCTCTGTACACACAGCGTCTGCTAGCATCTAAAGATAGAAAGCACTCCATAGGCAGAGCACACTGTTACAGAAGACAGCAGCTGCTATTATCATGAGTTAAATATAGGCTAATTTGGATAGTCTTTTTTTCAAACCTTGAATGAGTGTTTAGATTCTCACCAAAAGTAGATGGGTTTAGCATAACCTGAATTATCTTCCCTAATCTTGAAATTTAGTACAGATCCCAGGAATTCAGCCTGGGCACAATGTGTTTCTCAGAGCACTCCAGTATTTTCTGGCTTCTGGGGTGAAGCCACTGTGAGCAGTTCCTGAGCTTGGTCACTGCTTTGGCTCCTCTGGTTTCCAGCAGGACACAGAGGACAGGTCTGGCGATGCAGCTGCTAGACTGTGAATTGCCGTACCAGGATGTGAGCAAGCAGCCAGAGACACGAGGGGTGGCAAGGCTGCACCACTGAAAATAAACTGCTTTGTGCAGAGAGGCAATGCCTCTGTAAGCAACTTGTGCTTCACTGGACCAGGGACTTGTCAGAATAGACACACCTGCTTCTTTTCTTCCAGGTTTTCAGCTTAGAGAGCATGTTTTACTCTAGTTTTCAGAGACATGTTGTGAAAGTCGTCTACACTTAGTATTTTTCTCAAAGATAGCAGTACACATCACCTAACCTTGGAATTGTCCTAGGAAAAGTAGTTCTTAGCTGGCAGATAGTGATGGCGTAGCAGTAAGTGTAGTCCCATTGAGCTGGTGGGAAGCTTTATTTTAGCATCTGTCAAAGCTCTACCTTCCCTAAACTTTATTGTTTATCTTTCTGAATACATCTGATCAACTCTAGCTACTTTTTCTCTTAAAGATTCAACCTCTTTTTAGAGATTTTTGGCTTCTCTGATGTCTTACTGCAAAAATGATGGGAATTGTTTGTACAAATTCCTTCCCTAAAAATGAATGAAAAACAGAATCTGGGAAAGAAACTTAGTATAAGACAGCAACTGTGTAGAGGAGGAGCACTTAAAAAGTGCACTTAAAAGTCTTTTTTCATAGGCTCCCCTCTGTTCACGGATTTGCTCTGTTCAAGTTAATCTCTTTTATTTTGTTTAATTACATCACATTACTATCTCCAGCATCAGTGTGATATTACATCAGCTGCTAAAAACCCACTGAGGATATTAATACTTTATTTATTTATTTATTTATTTATTTATTTATTTTTAATATAGTGTTATTCACTGCGATTTTCTCTTAGGAAAAAGGTAAATATATATATATATTCACTTAACAACTTCCACAGAATAACTGTCTGATGCAATGATCCATCTGCCATCTGCTGGCATCCTGTCTCTGGACAAAGCTGTGAGGACAGGGTGTGAAATTCAACCTACTGTTGCACATTCACAGTAGTATTCCAAAATTATACAAGGTCTATTAGCTGAAAGTTCAGGGTTCAGAGCTCAACCTAATAATTTGCTGAGTCATTTCCGCCAAAACAAAAATCAGTGATCAGAAAGGTAATTTACAAACCCAGAACAAATGCATGTAAACAATCTCAGCTCATGATCTGGTCTTTTGCCTGTCACATCTTAAAGGTCCTTCTAAGAGTCACATTTCCCTGAGCAGGGATAAAATAGAGGTGCTTGTAGGCTTGATGGTGAGGGTTGTGACTTCATTACAGTTGGTGGCTCCTCATCAACCAGAACCAAATTTGTCTCTGAATTCTGCTTTATGTTAAACCACTGTCTTGAATATGTTGGGTTTATTCTTTGGATCACTTACCACCTCGATTACGTCTGAGCTACAGAAAAATATCTTTTTCTAAGTACTAGTAAGCTAGTACTAAAAACTTAATTAGAACATCTATGGATCCCAGATTTTGGCATTATAGGCCCTCTAACTGGGTATTTAATTTAGTTAGTGATGCTTACAGCTATTCCACTTCAAAGAAAGGAACTTAAGTGTAGCAGACATTTTGCTAATTTTGTTCTTATCCTCTGGTCTTTGATGGTGAGGATGGCAAGATCACATCCATTCAGGTACAGAGAAGCTATGTGGAACAGTTGTTATTAACCCATTCTTGCACTGTCTGGGTGGGGGAATATAGGTGTAACTCAGATGTGAGTTGAAGGAGTGAAGGGAGGAGCAACAAATTACAAATCCCGCCTCTGTAAAATTGCTTAAGTCTATGCCACCAAACTCTGTTGTCCTTTGTCTGCTCCAGTGTTTGAGAAAAGCATATGTATACATGGATTCCTCTTATTCAATTTGGTTTTTTGCTTCTTTCTTTTTCCCTTGGGCTGAATACAGTTCAGCCATAACAGAGGTTTGGGATCATAATTTTTATTTTTGTAATAAACAGCATGCAGAAATTAGTGGGTCCATATCAGAAAGCCTTATGTGTGCTTTCTAGCGAGAGGAAGAAGATTGGAAAGGGGTATATCAAGCCCAGAAAATGTCTCAGCCAGTGTTTCTGTATGTTCATGACACAGTACTCACATTATGACTGCAGCAAGATCCATGCACAGAGATTTATTTACAGAAATGACATTAGAGAAAGCCGCTGCTCTGTGAGAAGATTGTTGCATCTTCCATCTGGGTCTAGACAAACACCCCACAGAAGTGTGGTTTTATGGGGAAAAATGATGTAAAAAAAAAAGAAATCCTTTCTTACTCTGCCCTGTGTCTTGTATGAGTTCAGGATTTTCTATACCAAGCTTAGTAATAAATGTGACTGTTTACAGCTTTTAATATCTGTCTTCCCTCTGGGACTGGCTACAGTTAAAAAGCAGAAGATGGATTCATCACCTTCTTATAGCAGCATTCTTTATAAAACATGGGAACTAAAATTAAACTGAGGCACCAAGAGATTTGAGTGTAGGGGAAGCCCATATCTAGTAGCATGGTTCAACCTCCTTTTCATAACCCATGGAGGTGTCTGAAATGTCATCTATATTTTAATATATATTATAATTCTGCTGGTTGTTTTCAAGGAGTATTGTCTTCTTCACTGATGTGGTGAGTTGGTCCTGGCTGGCAGCAAGCACCCACACAGCCATTTGCTCACTTGCCTACAATGATAAAGACAACATGGGAAGAACAATAGAATATTCTCTGAGAAACCTCATGGGTCAAAATAAAGACAGCAAAGTCACTTACTGTGTATTCTCACAAGCAAAACAAACTTGACTTGTGGAATTTAAATTAATTTATTGACAATTAGCATTAAAAAATAATTACTGGAGCTGAATGTTTGGAAACAAAGTCCCCACAAACATTCAAAATGCCTTTCTTCCCCATTTTTCAAGCTCAGCTTCACTCCTAGGCTCACTTCACTCCAGACACCTCTCCTCCACCCACGTGGGTCACATTCAGTCCCTCAGGTGCAGCAGCAAATGGCACAGGGGTTGGGGTCAGAGCACAGTGGTTTCTCTGCTGTTCTTGAGTCTCCCTCTGTTCCTTTGCTGGTCCTCCATGGGCTGCAGGCCCTGCAGTACCTACATTGCCATGGAGAAGCTCCCACTCTTCTGACCTTGTTATTCTCTTGTTCTCTCCTCGATTCCCTTGTCTTCTGCCTGTCCAGCATTCCTGCCCTTTCTTAACCACACCTTCCCAGAGGTGCCACCATTTCATCTCAGTGGCTCAGCGGTGCCCTGAGGTGGGTCTGCTGGAGCTGGCAGGAACCAGCAGTGTCAGAGGACAGATAAGAACAAAATATTGTTATATTGTTCTTAGGTGTTATGTCCAAGTCAGTGATATTTAAAATACATTTAGTTTCAGTCTCATTTGGAATGAGAAGGAGCTAGGACAAGTTACGATGAAATCCACAGTGACTGTTACAGGCAGCAAAGAGTGACCAAATCACTGATGACCAAGGAGCTCTATGAGCTGGTGCTGTGCCAGTCTTTCCATACAGCCTGGTGAGAAGGGAATCACACCTTACTGAGGTGTGGGTCAGGCTCTGGACCAGGACTGGCTTTCATTTGGCTGTGCTGAAAGACAAGCAGTGAACCTATGACTGCCTTCATCATCTACACTAGCTTTGCAAATGTATTTTGACTAAGGACATATCAAATGTTTGTGAGCTGATATATGTGATATTCTGGTTTATGGATTAAGTACAAAGACTGTCATCCCTAGTGTTAAAATATTTTGGTTTGGAGAAAGTGATTTAGAAGACGAGTAGTTTTAATTAGTGCATAGGCAGAGACAATCTGTTCTGAGACTAGTTGGCAGCATGGGGAAGAGCCCAGAGTTAAGAGTAAGTGAAGGGAACAAAAGAAATATTAAAGAAATGTATTTGGTTTGAAATGTGTTTTCTCTGCTCCAAAATACAGAGCCTTTTGGAGAGATGAGGACAGCATTTTCCATGCAAGTGTATTACATTATCTCTAAAACTATGCCATTGTTCATCTAGCCAAAAAGGGAGCCACCTTGCCTGGAGCCTTGGGGAGATTTGTCAGGAATTCAGGAAAGGAAAAGTTAGAAACATGGAAAAACCATCTGAGCTCACTGTGAAACAGCAAGTGTTCCAGTGCTATTTTTGGTTTAGTAGTACTGTATACTTGGGGAGCTTTCTATGAAACAAGAGGTGACACTACAGAATCTTGGAATAAGCTTATATGAAATATGCTGTTCATGGAAATATATACGTTCCACGTATTTAGCATTTAGTCTAGTCTGATAAATGACTGTAGTTTCTTTTGATCCCTTACTTAATTCCTCCTGCTCCTTTTTCATAGGAATATGTACCAACTCTATGGTCTCAGTTTGCAAACTTAATACACTGTTTAGTGCTTTTATTGTCAACCATCAGGTCAGAAAAACTGTACCTCAGTTAATTAGCCTGAAGAAAGCAGGAGACATAAAATAATCCACTACACTGGCTTCGGTCTATTGGGACAGATAGAGAAAAAAAAAGTAAAAAACTCAAGTTTTTTTTTAACTCCTGAAATTATTAGGTAAGACCAAAACTACTAAAACCTCTGTGTATATAATAGAAAATGAGGAAAAAGCAAAGCTGCAGTTATTGTTGGAAAAGATGTATAAGAACCAAATTCCACTGATAAGGGTGCTTTCGTTACTCTCTCTGTCCTTACTCCTCTTGGCCCTAGAGCAGATTGACAGTAGGTTGGTTGAATTCATGTAAGAAAGATGACATCAGTAATGTTGCCAGTTTAGCACTTAGCCACCTTAAGAATAAAATCAGCATTGTCACTGGAAAATGAAATGACCCTTATGGGTGCACAGAAAACTCTCAGTTCTTAGATTCTTAGATTACTTCTTTGATTTTTCCAGATTAGTTCTAGGTGGATTTAAATTGGTCTCATTAGCAGGCACTAATTTACTTATATTTGAGGAATGTCTTACAAATTACCTGTTTCATCACTGTGGAAAGAATTTGTGGGTAAACAAAATTAAAAAGAAAAAGAGCAGAAAACATCTCTTTTAAAGGTATTTTAATTTTACTTAAACAGCTATAAAATTAGCTGCCTTTCCTGGAGGAAAGGGTTTGTTATTATTTCTTTTTGACACCTATAGAAAAGTCTGTATTCATGCCACAAAATGGGTTCAGATTATTTCTTAGCCTGACAGAAGTTGCTCAGTTATTTGACAATGTTTGGCTCCAAGCTGAAATAACTGTTTAAAAGAGAAATTTGTATTAACTTATTTCTCAACCTTTAGTGTTATATAGTGTGATTATTTATTTATTTATTTGTTTAATTATTTTAATAATGACTTGGTGTAACACTCTAGTGGTTTACATTTTTGTAGTATGTCATTATTACAATGTACATATTTGATTAGTAAGTACAATTATGCCTTAGAATTTTTTAAATCTGC
This sequence comes from Trochalopteron elliotii, assembly GCA_024734555.1. Taxonomy (NCBI): domain Eukaryota; kingdom Metazoa; phylum Chordata; class Aves; order Passeriformes; family Leiothrichidae; genus Trochalopteron; species Trochalopteron elliotii. Next base: position 2,013,848 of record JANPWX010000247.1, read on the forward strand.
AGCAGTTAGACTTTACTGTGAATTTCCTCTGAATGCATATCTGACTGTAAAAAGACCCCCCCTTTTCATGTCTATCCTGCATTTCATGTGTTATTGTTCATTAAGTAATTCTTTTTCTGAGTCCTGCTTTTGTGCTCTTTTCAGCAGCTCTAAAAATGCTGTGCCTGATTCACCACTGCTTTCTACCTTCATTGGTACCCTCAGCTGCTCTGCTTTTGTGTGAGTGACAAAGGTGCACAATTACCATGAGTCAGGCCTTTTACAGATCCTTTCATTAACATCGTTACCATTTTTACTTAAAAAACCTAACAACCTTTAGCTGAGTTTATTGCTCATGAACAAGGGGAAGTCCTGAACATTTGTTACTGATTTGAAGGCCATTCTTTTCATTCCTGTCTCTCTCATGAGACAATTCTGACACATACTGAAAGGCATTTTAATTTTTGCTATGTGGAGACTGGAGGAGGAATTGCTGTGCATAATTATGATGCTGGGCTTACTTTTTGTTCAAGGATTCCCAAGAGGCACTTGTCTCCTAACTTCCACAAGGCAGGGTTTATGACATTTCATTTTTACATTTCAGGAAACTGAAGCATTTAGTGGAAGTGAACAAGTTGCCTTGGTCAAACTAGAAAATAAGCATCAGTTTGGTTAAATCCTCATTCTCAATGACAAAAGGCAAGGGTGCCAATGTAGGACACTATGTAACATGATCCATGTGATCTGTTCTTTTCATTTCACTACTCATTCAAAAAGTCTGAAATCCTGCCGTTGTGAATGTGTGTCCATACTTCTCAAAGAAGATAGATTGTTCTTTGGTATTTTAGCAAAGTACTCAAAATGTCTCTTTGGAAAAAGAGACAATAAGGAGGGAATTCAGATTTTATATTTTTGTGCTGCTTTTCCCCTTGGTACTTGCAGTTTCTTCCATGTCTTGTATTTGGCATTATATTACTAATCTTATTGAACTGTTTGTATTCATCCAGACACAGAAAATAGTGCACGCACACACAAATAAAATATTAAGTGTAGGGATAATTTGAAACAGTTTCGGCAATAAAAGTATCTATGAAACATGACATTTTTATGCTACCTGGTTCTGAATGCATTCCAGATCAGAGGAGTATTTAATGAGGTTCTGACACTGCACCTCTAAAAGAAATCCTCCTGTTATTAGGGGAAGCACAGTGTTGCTCATGAGCTGGTTAGATATTAACCAGTTCAGGCAATATCCCTTGTATATATTACAAAGATAACTTCTGAGATCTTATTTCCTGTCTAGGCAATGCCTTAATCTGAAATGAGATCTCATTTCTGGGTTAAGGGAGATGCTTGATTTGGAAAACTGATTTGGAAATATGACTTACAGTGACCACCACGTTGCTTTTCCAGGATAAATAGAGAATTTACACTGCCACTGAAATGAATCCACAGTAAGGTTTCTAGTAATTTACAGGTTTCTCATGCAACTTTATTGGATGCTGAGTATATTCACAGCAGAGAAAATCTGAAATAAATCTCCCAGAGTCAATTGTGTTAATCCAGGCTTGCATCAATATTAATAGAAATAAAATCTAAGCATATATTAAATATATTGAGATTTTATATGGTTTAGGAGTGTAAAATATTACAATTACACTGACTATTATTTGAATTCAGTTTATAGAAACCAGTAACATACTCTTTGTTCGAGACCTTTCCAGTGTGAATTTACATAGGTAATTTTATCTCAGGCTGTTAGGTATTTGACATAAATCCTTTTTTTTCTGGAGTAAACCAATAATACAGCTTTCTATTTTTGAACAGGAGATTTAACCTTCATATTTGTGAATGAAAGCTGGAAATTCTGAGTCTAGAAAACCCAAAGCATGAATTATTTCTGCATAAAATTGCAGCTTTTCAGCAGGGGGAAAGGGGTTTATTTTCATTTTAATCTTGGTCCTGTTTGTTGATTGCTTGGTGCTGGTGAGGCAATGTGGGTGTACACATACTTGTATGGGGGTGTGAATGGGCACTTTTTCTTACACATTGAACCTGATATGGAGCATATTGATGCCTTTCTGAAGCTCAGGAATGTTTTTTCAGGTGGTGTTTGGGGTAGATTAGTCACTTCCTAGTGCATAGAAAATGGAAACCATAACAAACTGGGGCCAAACATGAGGGAGGACTCTCACTAACAGGGAGAGAGGGTTGTACTCCACACAACAAGCTCACAAAAGGCAGAAAGAGACATACCAGGTGACACCTGCACAATCAGTGTATCATTCACAAAGAACACAGTTCCAGAAATTCACTCAAACATTTTCTTTTTTGCTGTTATTTCCTTTTTCTAGAATAAGCAAGTGAGTCAAACAAAGATCCGTGTGATCTCCACCATCCTCTTCATCCTGGTAGGCTGCATCGTCTTTGTGACCATTCCTGCATTTATCTTCAAATACATCGAGGGATGGACAGCCTTGGAGTCCATTTACTTTGTAGTTGTCACTCTGACCACTGTCGGCTTCGGTGACTTTGTAGCAGGTGAGCTTTGAGCCAAGGTGCTGAGCACAAGGACCTTGGCTCTCAGAATTTGTTTTCTGGTATAGAGAGGAGGCTTTTCACAATGTGTTATATCCCAGTGAAATGATGCCGGGTGTTTCTGTTGGAATTACTGTGCAGTATGACACCAGGCTGATTTAAGGTCCAGGTGCCTGGCCATTTGTAGATTGTGAGCCTTCAGCAGTGTAGATAACGGGAGCCTGGAAAGTCCTGATTACCCTTTATCACGCAATGAATTATGCAAAAGTAAAATGACTTTCCCGTTGAATTAAGGATTTGTATTAGTCCATTAGCTCTCAATCTGAGGCTGACTGTAGAAGCAAGTAGCCCAAATGATGAATGGAGGAAGGTTTTACAAAGGATGACTGAGCCATAGGTCTGTAGAATTCTCTGGTCAGGTGCAGTAGTGGGCTGCTACTACAGGAACTGCAGCATTTCAAAATCTGCTTTCTGTTTCCTAACCTTGGCATAAATTTTGTCATTGCAGTTGCCCTGTTAAGGAAAACTCTTGTAGGAGAGAAGGACTAATGGGATATGTATCTCAGTGCTTAGAGGAGATTTTCCAAGATTAATACAGTATGAGCAGGAACTATAAATATCTACCCACGTACAATTTCCAAAGAGGGAATTGAGACAGTTGGCTGGAGAGATGAGAGACATATTTTTTTTTCACACAACTGCTTTGCTGACAAAAAGGTGGTTAAAATGAGTGGATTTTTTCCCATCAGTGCATGACCTCTACTCCTCATTCCTGTTAGTCGTCCTAATTAAAGGTATTAAGTTGCCTGTGTTAAAAACAGTCATATTGTGCTTCTTAGTCCTATAAACAGAATGAGTTAAAAACATCAAAGAAAACGACAAAATTTTCTTTGCTGAAGAACAGTAGACAAGTCTTTTTTGTAGAGAAGACTCTACAAAAAGACCCTCTTTTTATGAGAAACTGGCACAGAAGACATGAATTATTGACAAAAAAAAGTCACTGAACAAAAAAAGACCCAGATATAAAAAAGGAAGTTTTACGAGCATTCAGTTACAGAAGTGATTGTGTGAGCTTTGTCCCTTTTAACCACTTAGACCTCTAAAGCAATTCACTGATATTCTTTGAGGTGTCACAGTGTGAAATAAAAATAATTTACAATATATTTCTTAATAATACCACATTTCAGTATTTTTTAATAATGTGAGAGTAAAAAAGCTCTGAATATTAAATTGTTCTGTATGTACATGATTAGGAGAACATAACCCACAGCTGGGTGGCTACTAACAAGCAGGATTTTTCAAAAATCATATGGAAGACCCTGAATAAGAAGACTTGAGAGCCATTTTCATGATAAGAGTACAAGGCAGGTGATCACCAGGAGATTTGGGGTTCATTGCTGTTTTTGAGAGAGATTTTCTGCCTCTTTTATTTTCTGCCACTTTAATCTCTCAGGATCTCTGTTTCTTCAAAAGCAAATCAAAAATACTATATCTTAATGGTTAAAACAGTATCAATGGAGCTATGCTGGCCTATTCCACCTAGAACAAATCCCAGCTCTTGGGAAACTGGAAGGTTTTGTACTACAGTTGGAAATAAAATTGTGCATGGAGCCTGAAAAAACAGAGTATCTGATAGGCTGAAAAAAGTGGTCTCATACTTTCTCAGTCACCTGATTACTCTGCAAGATAGATCTAGACAGTCTGTTTCCTAGTGAGCTTCCTCAGGGACATGTGTGATCAGAAGAGGCTTCTTGTACCATAGCAACAGCAGTCCCTACCTCCCATTGTTTCAGACTCTTAAAAACTGGAAAAAAAGAGTGTGATTCATGCAGTCTGTGGGGAGAGATTAACATCAAAACCAATATTTGGGTCCCTGCCAATTCTCAAGTGTCTGACCTTCCACGGGGGTTTTCAAACACTGTAACTACACTCAGATTGAGCCTTGATAAAATTAAAGAGTCACAGAAATGTCTCAGATTGCGAAAAGCAAAAGATAAAATGCTGAACTGTGCTGTCTGGGGATTTTAACAGAAAAAAACCCTAAAATATCTCTGCAGTCATACAGACGTATAGGTGTCTAGCTCTTTCTAACCAAGGCGGGAGTCCAGGAAATATGCAGACCTCTGCTGGGTCTCCTGGTAGGCTTGCTCTTTGGGCAGGGATTTACACGGGTACCTTTAAGGTGATCTTCACTTGCATTGAGGAATATGGTGGTGCCCATGGGGCTCTGCAGACTCTTTGCTGCTCACTCTCTTCCACTCAGGGCTGTACCTGCCTCTCATTGGCTCTCATTCTTGCAGTGCACATAGCACTGTGATGGGACTGAGAGTCTTGAAAATGAGTTTGTGGTTGCTATCTTTTGTAAAAAAATTCTGTATTTTACTCTGTAGTAGGCAGCAACCTGGCCACTTTGCAGGTCTTTGTAGTCCATTAGGTTTGTCAAATGTATAATTTCTTATTTTGCCAGCTCATCCAGAGACTTGCATGAAGAACAATATAGTATATTTGTTGCTTGGTTTGATCCATATCTCCTATGAGGTCACTAGCCAGAAAATGCATCCCTCTGAATGATACCTAAGCAGACTGTATAGCCTTATTTTCAGGGCTGATGCATGGTTGGCTTCCTATCAGATGCCCTGGTTTGGAAGACAAAGCTACATTTATTTTTTCTGAACACAGATCTCTCAATCCTGTAGCTAAACTCAAAAAAGTCTGGAACCTTTATCACTTAAGGGGGTTGATCTTTAAATTTTCTCAACTATGAGGCTGCAGACAGCTCAGAATAAGGAAGGCTACCTGTATAAAACTTTTTTATTGGGCATATGTTTGTGCTGTTGCAAGTACTATCAAAGCAGAATTTTAGAGCTGCTTTATCATATGAGCAATACAAAGGAAGATCTTTGCTGGGTGCCCTGGCAGGTTGCACAGCGGCAGAACAATAGGTAATTTTGAAGACTTTTAAATTAAACCAGACTGGGCTCCTCCCATCTGACAGGCTTCTTGTCTTATTATCAGAACTACAGCGCTATTGACAAGAGTTATGAAATACTTCTAGGTGTTTTTCAGAATTGCAGATATTTTGTAATAATTTTGGCCCCTCATGATTTGTAAGCATAAGTGTATGCTTATTTCAGGAGGAAATGCTAACATCAAATACATGGAGTGGTATAAACCCTTAGTGTGGTTCTGGATCCTTGTTGGCCTTGCCTACTTTGCTGCCGTCCTGAGTATGATTGGAGACTGGTTAAGAGTCCTGTCCAAGAAGACACAAGAAGAGGTACGATCAGTAATTTCTCAGTGGTTTGTCATTTTACAAGAGAGATTTAAGTGACTGATTCCTGCTTGTTTAAATAAGGATGCTTCTTGCATGACCAATGCTCAATACGCCCTGTGGTTTACTTCACTGTCTATTTTTGGTATACAGTTAGCTCAGATCTTTAGCTCCTTCACAAAGGAAGAAAAAAAAAAAACCAACAAAAGCAACTAAGGTTTTTACACGTCTATCAGTACTCAAAAATACACAGAACGCATCAGTACGAATGTAATTATGGAATGAGATGCCAGCCTTTACCCTGAAACTAGCTATGAAATTGTACTAAAAATTTCAGTGTTCTCTCCTTAAAATTTTTCCTATCTTTTCCTATGCCAGGGAGTATGGTTCTGAATGGAAGTTTAAATTCAGGTCCCTTACTGTGTACTCTGTTTTTAAAAATTGAAGAACCTGAGTAGTCAGCATCAAGGAGAACATGACTAAATTCACTCAGAAACCTCTGTGATTCAGAGGATACTGCTAATGCTTCACTCAAATAAGTGTGAAAAATAGAAAGGCAATTGTCATGACTCTAGAGCTGTAGCTTGTGGTGGAGGATGTTAAAAATTTCGAATTTTAAGGCAATCTACATGTGCTTTTCTAGCAAAGCTTACCTGGCAGGTAACTTGACTGTTAACAAAACAGCAGTCAAAATTTGGCAGGGGGGTAGTGCTGTTTTAAATTTCTGAAGACATCTGCACCACCTAAGACCTGGTACATCCCCCATGCATCTCCATTAATAAAGGGGACTGCAGAGCATGTGGCTGTTCCATTGATCATCAGGCATCTCTAGTGGGGAATCTGGTCCCTCACATGGATGCAAGATGCCTTCTGCCAGTTGTGGCTAAATGGACACCTGAACATCTGGCCTGCAGAAAACAAGATGACTCCTTGTGGGTTATTGGATACAAAAACTTGAATTCAGGCTGCAGCAGCACAAGCAAACCACTGATTGGGGTGGGCTCCTGCAGACACTGTACTCCTGAATCTGTTCTTCATTAGCTGAACATAGAGAAAGGCCTGTTTTAACTGAAATATTGCTTGGTCATTTATCTTGATTTTTCTCATTTTGGAAGGCATATTTATTGAATACAGCCATCACTTGGTGCTTTATTCTTAGCCATTATTCCAGCCTTCAGTGCAAAGGACTAAAACAGAGAAAGACAGAAGGACATTCAAGGATATGCTCATAGTGCCCATACAGAATATGTGTTGAAAACTCCTCCAGATGGCTTGACAGTGAGGTATTTGGACAGTTGTACAATTAAAAGCTCCATTAAAGACAGCTGTATTTGTCCCTGAAAATGAGCCCTAGACTGGAGGAGTCAGAGGGTTGCTTGAAATTATCTAGTGGGTATTTAACATTAATTGGTCTGTGGCTCTGTGGCTCTGAACAGAACCTTCAGTGGGACTGAAGTTGCATCCATGAGCAATACAGGAAAACACATTCCTGTACTGCTGCACTGGTTGTTGTGCTGTTCTGAAGCATATTGGTTTAACTATATGTGATTAACTTCGCCCACTCTTAACCATCTACTGCTGACATAATGTGTCAGGAATTTTGTTCTTAATGAAGAATGGATTAGCATGAACATGTCCCATCCCTAATACAGTTGTAAAATGTGTGGGGTGGCAAAGTGACACAGGCAGATGAGTTCTATGTCACAAAAGCCATCAGTTGGTGTGCTTAGAGTTTGCCCAGTGTAGGCACTTTGCTACAGAAGTTTGGGTCCAGATGGATGCAGTGGAGATGGGACCACTCCCCAGTTTCACGCCAGAGAAGAAAGTGTTTGTGCTACTATTCTACAGGAAAATTTTACTTTTTTCTTAAAAAATTAATTACTCTTTCTTCATGTTGTAAAGGTTGGAGAAATAAAAGCCCATGCAGCAGAGTGGAAAGCAAACGTGACAGCTGAGTTCCGAGAGACGCGGAGGCGGCTCAGCGTGGAGATCCATGACAAACTCCAGCGGGCAGCCACCATCCGGAGCATGGAGCGCCGGCGGCTGGGCCTGGACCAGCGAGCACATTCCTTGGACATGCTCTCTCCTGAGAAACGCTCCGTCTTTGCTACCTTGGAAACAGGACGCTTCAAGGCCTCCTCTCAGGAAAGCATCAACAACAGGCCTAACAACCTGCGCCTTAAAGGGTCAGATAAGCTCAACAAGCACGGCCAGGGGGCCTCTGAGGACAACATCATTAACAAATTCGGATCGTCCTCTAAGATGACCAAAAGGAAAAACAAAGACCTCAAAAAGACCATGCCTGAGGATATGCATAAAATTTATGAGACCTTCAGAAACTATTCCTTGGATGAAGAAAAAAAGGAAGAGGAGAAAGAGAAGATGTGTAATTCCAAGAACACTTCTAGCACTGCAGCTCTGACCAACTGCATCCAGCAGCACTCAGACCTGGAAAATGGAGTGATTCCCAATGAAACCAAAGAAAGGGAGCATAAAAACAAAATGTTACTTTAAAACAGAAGTTAAATGTAAAAGAGGCTTGACTTGAATTAACAATGTTGGTGTTTTTATATACATATATATTGAGACACGTGCCTTATACAGACTCCCTATTCAGTCTGAATTATATAGCATCGAAGAATATTTCACTGTGCCATAAAGACTCAAGCTTGCTCTGCCAAAACAAATCAGGAACACAGCACTGCAGAATGGCAACAGAAAGCTACGCACATGGAAATTTCAGCCTGTATTAGGATTACCAGGGCAAGACACAAAGGAAGGGATTGAACCATGGCAGTATCACCAGAGGGCTCCTACCATGGTGTGATATTAGACAAAGGGCAGCTATGCAAGAAGAGCCTGTGAAAGGGATGAAAAACAGCGTATCTTTGTAACAGAGTATGCATCCATAAAGCCTTCCCCTGGTGATTAAAAAGAGGAGAAATGATTGGAGTGAACTAGAAACTTTCATTAAGCTTAGTTTATGTTTTGGCACGTGATCCAAGCTAGATTTTTTTTCCTGTATTTGAGTCAGATGCATTACCTTTCTAAATGCCAAAAGAATGTCTATGGACACAGCCAGCAGTTGGATGCTGGTTGGAAAATCAACACAGACATAAGCAAGGGTTGCATTGATCTTTTCATTAAAAAATAAAAAAAAAAGAAAAAAGAAAAGAAACAAAAAAAAATTCTGTAGGTATTTATCTTAAGCAATGAAAAAAAACAAAAAAAAGAAAAGAAACGTGGATTTTTTTTCTCATGTAGAAAAATTCAATGTCAAGTCACACGAAGTAAGTTCATATGAAGAAAATACAACATCTCATGCTATGTTGTTTAAAAGAAGAGAAGCATCAATTTAGTGATATTTGGCCAAAAGTGTAAAACAGTAGGCCAATTTTTCTTTTTTTTTTTGAAAGAATTTCTCATTCACACTTTCTACCACTGAAAAACTCCCTTCTATTTTAATGCTGTAAGACTATACGGACAGAAGGGAAGCTATAGCTTTTGCATGTCAGCAAACTGCTGTTCTCTAGCTGAATCTGAATTTTTAAAAATAGACATAAGAGCATATACATGATTCAAATGAGGGCCAGGGCTACCATAGAATCTCAGGGCTCTCTGCTCCCTTTTTTTGGGTTTGGTTTAGACATAAGCTGCTGTCATAATCTCAGAAAAAGAAAAGAAATTTAGGAAAAAAATATTGTGGTAACCTTTTAAGTGCTTATAGCTTTAAGTGCCATTAATGTCATATTTTGTAACTTTTTAAACAAGTATTTTGAATTATTTGGTTTATTTCCTTTCAAACACTATCCTTGTTGGAAATTTTCTGTCCCTTTTATTGATAAAAACTAAACATGAGCTCTCTGCATTTTTAGACTAAAGTGAAATGTAACTAAACTGTAGGCATTTTAAAAAAATCCATTGTGCTGTCTGGGCATATGGATATGAAAAATAGAATTGTGTTTAGACTTCACAGTAAATTTTCAAAGAAAATGCTGCAAAATAATTAATGGGAATTGCAAAACATACTAAATTTTTTATAGTGTCAACCTGTGGGCTACTGGGTGGGCCATTGCAGATAAAAGATTTTGCATGCTGGAAATGAGATACACATGATTGTACCAGCAGTGCTTTCCCTGAGCTTTCACAAAATCCTAAATATTCATGCAATTCAAACTGTAGACTTATAGGTAAGGTAAGCATGGGTGTTGATTGCAGAGACTCTTGCAAGCTAGTCAAACATGCAGACATCCACAGGTCATGCAGACATCCACAGGTCATGCAGACATGGGCTTTTGGAATTGCATGCCAATATCTACATACAAAAAAATGCATGTATCATTCCCTGATGCTTTCTGAGATTTTATGCACAGTAAGACAACTGAAAATCAAACTGGCCATCAGAATTCAAGATTGCCATGGCTATGAATGGAAGCATGGCTGTGTGAATGCAAATTTTGAGCATATATATTTGCATATCTAATGACTCTGCTGGATTTACAGGAGTGAGCCAAATTCCACTAGTGTGGAAGAGGAAAGAAGTTCTTAGTTTGTTTTCTGCTGGTTCACTTCTCTTGAAATGTCTTATCATCTTTCTAATTTTATTATCTCTCTGAAAATCAAGGATGAAAAAGCAATGTTTGAAAAATTTCAGGTCATTTGGGATTGCTCTAACTCAATAAGATCCAAGAGAAATTGAATTCTGCTTACTTCACCAGTGAATCTTTTAAGGTGCAGGGCTGCACTCTGGCTTCACCTTACCAGAAGCAGGGCAGTAAGCCCAGTCCCTGGGAAAGGTTCCACCTAACTCCAGAGCTGCTGTGGCTTCTGGAGACTTTTGTGCCAGACTGCCCTGTGCTTGGCTTCACCAACACACAGATGGTGGCTTGTGACCATCCTCACATCCCATCCTCCTCAAGCCCCAGGCAGACACGAGCAAGGTGCAGGTCTCCTCAAGCACTGGAGCTCTTTACCCTGCCTGTCACTGCTGGTTTTGGGCAGGCCTTGAGTGCCATATATGAACAAATGTTCTGAAGTCTCATCCATGAGCATGTCTAATTCTGTAGTGACAGGATGGATAAAGCATATCTGGATATACCAAGGCTGTTCAGATCTGATGTTTTATTGGTAGGAGGTCAGGAGTGAAAGCTACAATTTAAATTTGCGTTTGAATTCCAGAAAAGGGTCAGAAGTGCTGGGACATACAATTTGGGTCTGAGAATTGAAGTGATTCCTTCTTACATCATCCTTTGCATCTGTGAAGGATCTGGCACCCAAAAGCATCTCATCTGACTCTGAAAGCATGAAATGCATTCAGTTTTGCAAATAATTTTCTTTGGTTACCAAATGCCAAGATCAACATCATGCATGCAGTGTTATCTGTTCTTCAGATGAGTTCTCACAAGAAATGCTTCCCTGCAATAGAAAAGTTCTGCATAGTCACACAGACATCTGTAAGGATATGGGAGAAGCATTTTCTGTATGTGAAATATAAAGGTTAGCCACAGCCAAGGCATTTCTTCTGATTAGCGTCAGGGAAAGTAAAGTCTGTCTTGTAGGGATTGTCTGTGTGAGCAGGGAGGTGGACAATAGGCAAATGACAGAAAACAAGTCAATGTGGAGAAGTGAGGAGGCAAAATTTGTTGGGCAAATTCAGAACTGTTTTCACTGGTGCCAGAGAAGGACAATGACATCTTGGCATAGTTTTAATCTTAACTTTCTGAGTTCTCAGTCTGTCCCCTGTCCAGATTCTAGGTGATGGTCTGTGTGTCTCACTCTAGTTTCTGTGTGGCCATGCCATGCAGGAGCCCCTGGATGACATTTTATCAGCTGTTTCTTCAGCATCCCCTGGTTTGGGATATAATTGTTCAGGGACAAAAGGTGATGCTCAATAAACTCTCAGTGAGATACTGAGCAGAGCATTTGATGACCTTTTATATGAAAGCAAAATGCTTTTTCATTCCTCTCTATTTCTGCGTCTGTAAAATTTGCTGAGAAACTTGCCAGATTATGACAGGAGTAAATATTTTCTGCTGGATGATTGCTTATTAAATACCTCAATATACATAATTTTTATTATAATATGGGAAGTGCAAATGGTGTATTTCATAGGGGGCCAGACAGAAACATTTTGACACCTAAAATGACATTTTAATGAGCTAAATTGCTTTTCCCCTTTTGAAGGGCATCCCTTGGTATTAATTGTCTGCAACAGCTTAAGAGAGAATCTCAGTTCAAACATCAAGTGTTTTTATGGCTAAAATTCTCATCCTCTGGCATTTAGCAACACCTATAAAAAACTTGTCATGTTATTTCTAGTGAAGCCATTCCACCATTATAGAAAAGTTTTCGTAAAAGTAGTCTGAACCATATCCAAAATTTCTTTCTCTAAATTAGGCTCTTTCCCAGCAGCCTGAAAATAAGAAGTCAAACAAAAGGATGGGTTACTGACTTTAGCTCTCCAATCCTGCCCTGGGCATAACATGACTTGACATGGGAATTGGAACCTCAAAGTGCAAAGGAAACCTGGATTTTCTGTAGCTGCAGCCCTCACACATAGAAGATGACTCAGCTGCTGTATCCCTACAGCTTTCAGCTCTGCAGTCCCACTTTCCACTGCCTTGTGCAGGAGAGTTCTGCTATGCCACTTTGATAATCCTTCTGAACCATTAACCATCATAAGCTTTGCTGAACTTTTGCAGATACTGATTTTCAAAAGATTTGTAATTTCATTACCATTTAATAGGGAACATTATTTCTAATAAATCCTAGAAATAATAGTAAATAAAATACAGTAATCCCCCCAGTGATTTATATTCATGAAACGTGATTTGGATTGTGGCCATGAAATTATAAATCACCCGAGCTTCTGCTGCCTGGCTTTAGGATGTGTCTAGTACCAGTCTGCTTCCTCCAATGCCATTAATGGACTGCACCAGAGACTTTCTGCAAAAATCTCTAACCCATAATAAATGAAATTATGTCTGAGTTCAGGTTATAAAGCCTTGTCCTTAAAAGCCCTTAATTTTTCTGGAGTATTTGTATTTATGCTGTACATGGGCTGTTTGTTTGCCAGCTTTGGTTTTCTCAGGGGTTTATTTGTGTTGTCAGGTTGCATGATGTCTGCTACTCTCACGTTTCCCATTGTCCACTAGAAATAAATTACAGGTAAAGACCAAGTGTCATGTTATGTTGTGTACTAACCTAGAGCAGGATGTCTCCTACTAAACAGATATGAATTTGAAAGGTGACTGGGGACTGTTTCAGTCCTCCCTGTACATTTACTTGTTCTGAGATTTGTTTTGTCTAATCTAGGCCAAAATCTGCCCCTGTAAGTCTGTGCAGTAAAGTGAAGCTTGCTTGTTATTTTAAAGCTTTTTATAGCAAAGGCCTGCTGTTATATCTCATCTCTACTGTGCAATTTATACTTACTGGAATGGCATTATATCAATACGAAACACAAATAAGCTCAGCTTCAGAAACAGTTCCCTAGGCATTTAAATATCAATGAAAACACAAGGCAAATCAAAACAGATCTGTGGGACTCAAATAAAGGCTTGTAGATTAATGTATGGAACTCGTTGGCTGAAATGTATCACCAAAAAAATGTAGATCTGAAAATTCTTTTGGGTTGCTGACATTTTCCCAAGATCCTCATCTCCTTTACTATCAGTAACAGTTGCTCTCTTTAATACCATTGCTAAACTGGACTGTATTTTTTCCTCCTGCCACTGCAACTGCAGTTCATAATGTTGTTAGTCTCTGTTGACTTGTGCTGTTGAAATCACAGAGGAAGCAGTTGCAAAAGCTAATTTGGAGTTGTCCTGATGTAGCCAGTGCACAGCCTGTGAGCTGGATCATGGTGGGATGGGAAGGTCACTCTAAAGGCCTTATCCACCACACTGGTGAGTTCTCAGGAACCAGATGAAGAATGGCCCCATGCTAACACCCCTCACGTGGCACACATAACTGGTTCTTGCACACAGATTTACTGCTGATGGTCCTTGCTCCATGCAGGTAGATGTGAACTCCTTGTGCTCCCTCCTCTCTGGTTCCAGGTCATATCTGAGCCAAGTCTGATCACCAGGAAATAACAGAGCTGCTGCTTTTGGGGGAAAAGTGGACATTTCTATAGCATTTAGTCTTTTGAGGCAGAGAGGATCTGCTTTCCCTTGCTGATCTTGAGAGCAAAGCAAAGGCAGGTGATATTTGGCATGTGAGAGAGAATACTTTTGTCTCCCAAATACATTCTATCCCCAAAATCTTTTTTATTGTGAGAGTTATATGCTCTCAGGAGGAAAGCTTACGGTGCCTGTTGTGAGATATAAGCCAAACATACCAGCTTTCAGCCTACCATTTAGCAGTTTCTCAGATCCTGGATTCATATAGTAACTTTAATTAGAAAAAAGCAGAGTTTGTGTCTAGATCATATCTTCCCAACAATTTAAATTTATTCAGGGCAGTGTATCAATGTAGTTTTAGAGTGATTTTTTTCCCAAGTTCTAATAGAACTTGATCTGGACCTTGGACAGTACTGAGAAACCACTATTAGTAATTTTCAGGTTTTTGTTTGAAAAAGAAGTTTCTTAAAATTTGGGAACATTTTTTTGGGATTCTGTTCTACTATTTTTTCCTGATCAACTTCCAATTATACTATAAACAATCAGTAAAACCACTTGCAAGGATATTCTATCTACTTTCTTTTCTCTGTCCCTCTTTCACTCTTTCTGTAAGATTCAATGGTGCTTTAGAAAGGCATTCTCAGAAAAACGAAAATTTCAGAAATGTCATTACCAGGGTGCAGAGCAGAATGTGCTTGTACCAACTTGATAAGTTTTGCTGCTATTGTCTTTATTTTATGATGTAATGTTTTAAAAGATTAAAAAAATTGCAACAAAGATCATCCAGTTGAAAACACTTTTCCTGTTGATTTTTTTTTTCTCTCTGTCTGTTGTCTTATCATCCAGCAAGGGGAGAGGAACTGTAATTAACCTCTTTTGTGTATCTCTAGAAAACTGTACATTGATGGTAATATCACTTTTGCTGGACCTTTGAGCTTGTTTTTGTCCCTTCTACCATTTCTCCCTGGTTGAAGATCCAGATTCCCATATTTTCTGGGTGTCTAATGTGGGAAGCCATGGTCCTGGGCTAGTTTCAAAAGAGAGACACAAATTTCCAGCCATACTTCTACTCATACTTAGCTATTTCTGCATTTAGTGGCCAATCAATAGGGAAGCAAGAAACCAGAACTTTGTTTACATAGAAATTATTTGCCAGGATCACTTGAAGAAGTTATGGATAGAGAGATGAGGTGAAGATATTTGACCTTGGGAAACACAGACAAGGTTGGGCTTGTCTTTTACTGTGAATTCTTTTGTCTTTTGCAGCTTTTTTGATGTTTCTGTGTTGACTACATTCTATGTTGGGCATCAGATTCCCTCATTGTCTTGTTTTTCCTTTAGGTTGGGAAATTGCAACACAGGCCACTCCACTCACAGAGAGTGCAAACTCTTGAGCTGTTGTTCCTTTTGTCAGCAAATCACAGTGATAAAAAATTTCAGCAATCTTGGTTGATAATTCTGCATAGTGTGAATAGAGATCCCTCATGGCTGAGCCTTTGACTTTGAGAAAAAGAAAAAAAGAAAAAACCTTCTCTGGACTTAGCAAGACAATCTCCCTTGTATTTGTGCTACTTTTTATATGCTGTTTGTGCTACTCAGTCCATACTGATTCTTACTACTTGTTTATTAACTGTGTATGTCAATACATATTTCTCCAAAGTCCACCTCCATCTCCAAAATTCTCTCTCTCTTCCCTTGTAAGCATGAGTCTCTTATTTAGACCTACTTTAGCTACTCTGTATCACTATTATTTTTCATGCAAACATGGTTATTTGCATTTTCTAGTTTATTTTTTCTAGCACATTTTGCTTCACTTGGTTTCCAGGTCCAGACTTTATCAAGCTACAGCTGTTTGCTCTGACATTGTGACCTATTGCCTGGGATATAGAGATGGTACTGAAATTTCTGGAGTCCTCCAGCGAATTGATCTATTTAGCAAACTGACCCAAGTCACTGTTCTGATAGGTGATTGAGAAATACAAAGAAAAGAAGAAACCCCACCAAACTAGCAAAAAACTAAGAGTGGATGTGTGACAAATTGTGAAATACCTTTTATTTCTCCAAAATCTATATACAGGATGCTGAAAGCTGCACTAAGATTCTTTCTCGAAAACAATTTTCTCAGTACAGTCTGCTGTTTTGCAGAATGCAAACTATTTTTGAAAGAAATTTTTAAATGGTACAAAACCAAGTAAAGTTGCTTTAAAAACAATAAATTATTATATTATAATAAAGTAACATGCTAAAAGTGAATAGTTCAGGAAGGAGTATCCCACAGAGATCTCACAGCACATTTTTTGACCTGGCAATTGTCACTGCTTTTTAGCAAAGCTTTAGATCATTTCCATGAGGCACCCTGGAGACTTTCCCCACTGAAAGTGACTGCTTCAGGGTCATCCTTTCATTCTGGCACAAGGTGCTGATTTTTGTGATGGAGAACTCTTTTGACAGTGCCATTTCTGAAGCAGAGCAATGTAAATGTCATTACTGAATGCAATTTAAACAGGATGGATGGGCACCATAGGTTTGACTTGAAGCAATTAGTTAAATGAACCTGAGCCACTATTTCCTTCTAAGTCCAATTATCTGACTGCAAAGAATAAAGCAGTAAATTAAGATTGTATTACATTCCAAAGCATGTGGTGACTGTGAAGCTTGGTTGTGCATGTGAAGAACTTGCTTCCCCCTTGCAGGAATATCTGGGCAGAAAAAGAGGCCCAAAAAATTCCACAAAGGACAGAGGTTGGACCTGCACATCTCTTCTTCCTACAGGGGTTTGTGGGAAAGAAACACCCAGTGAGTTCCAGGGCACAAGCTGGGAACGCTATGTTTGAAAAAGAAACAAAACAGCACAGAAACTGAAGCTGTTTTGCAAAGAGTCATTAAATACAGACAGGAACCTCATGAGATCTTTTTTATGATGTCAAATTACAGACTTGGGAGTGACTTCTAAGATGTTGCAGCAGGAAAAACAAGAGCCCTGGCAATCATTGTCACATCTGTTGAAGTGTGGAGAGGCTGGAGCAGGGCTAATCGATACCTCCTCCACACTGAATAGAGCAGCAGGCGTCTGAGGGATTAAGCACAAACGAATGATGACTCGTGTATTTTGTAACATGGGAAATAATAGGCACTATCTGAGTAACAACAAGATTTCAGGTGTGCCTTAGGTGCCAAGATACAAGCTGTGCTGTCAGATTTACACTGTCAGTGTTTAATCCTCCAAACGTGGGTGTTCTGTAAGACAGCAGCCTACTCAAGTGTTTAGCCCAGACTCTATCCTAGAGCAGGTCTGTCTTGTGAAGAATTCATGCTGTGCTGGGAAGTCAGTTATAGTCTTTCATTTCCATTTCTCAGTCTGATGTAGCTCAATTTGACAAACTTAACATATTTTGTCAAGCTAAGGAAAAACCCCATCTAAATACAAAATAGCATCAAATATCCCCTTAAAGGCTGCAATTGTCACTTTTTTCCCCTTGGATTCCTTCCGCACAGCTGCCTGCTGAGAATGATTTACAACAGCATTTATAATGTTGTATAGAAACAGCAAGTCTTGCTGTTTGAAGAAAGGTGTATGACTGCATTTCACACGAGAAGGAAAAGAGGAGGACTCTCTCTGAAATCTGGGCTTGTCTTAAACTGGAAAATAAAACTTTTACTATCTCATCCTGCAACTATGATTTCCTTTTTTGCAGGAAGTTATTTTATATTCCACAGCTTAACAAGAGCTTTAAATGAATAATTTCATTTCTGCTTTTGATTGCTTAAGTTTCCTGCCTTGCTAAGCCTTCACTAATCTATGAAAACAGGTGGCTTCCTCTCTGTAGAACGGACCTCCCTCCCTCAGGCTGAGTACTAACAAATTAGCCCTGCCCAGTTGCAATCCAGTATGAAGCAATCCGAGCTCCTTAGCTCTTATTTGGCAGTTCCCAAATAAGGCAATTTAATGCAACAGCAAAAGCTGTTCAGGCTATGCCTAGCAATTTCTCTTGCCCATCATTATTTACACATCCCTCCCTAGGTTTCTAATTCCTGCTTGTCTGCTCCTTACTAACACCCATGACAAGTTCTCTGTAAGGGGGTTGCTGATGTATGTTTTTTCGTGTGTAAGGTCAAGCTGTGAAGGCCAAGAAAATGGAGGCACCTTCTGTAAATATGATAGTGACCATCATATTTGTGGTCCTCAAGCCCTTTGTCTTAAGCAATAACCATCCCTGGTGTGTGGATCTCTGAATATTGGTCTAGGCACACTTATTTGCTATTAACATGTATAGTACACTTCCATTAAGCATGCAGATGATGGGGAAATGAATGCACAGGGGATGCTCTCAGCTCCTGAAAGAGGTTCCAAAGAAATAAATGTTATATGTCTAACCTTGTAGCTCAATAAGAGGAAATAGTTAAGTCTTTTCCTCCCTGTGTCTGGTGGCATTGCTTAGTTATTCAATCAGTTTGTTGGTCAGTCTGTACAAAGAATTAAAAGAAGACCTACAGGTGCCTATGGCACCCAGAAAAGGGACTTTGTTTTACAGTGCTGTGTGGTTTGGGGAGGAAAACTGCCTTGTAGGGAGAAAGTGAAGACTCTTTGGAGGAGGTTTGCATGTCCATTAATGCAATCATCAATAACTTGTGTTGCAATCAATGTGTATCTGGAGTGCAGAAAGTCATAAAATGTTATTGAAATGTCAGCCTGTCAAGCCACAAATCTGGATTTGTCAGGGTCCCTTGGCCAGGCAAAGATGTGAACGTGTTACAGAGTATGAATAGGTGGGTGTGGGGACACTGCAGGGCCAGCTTTAGATGAGGAGTACTTCAGAGTAGGCAGGAATGGGGTTTCTTCTGCTGTGATCAGGGCCCTTCTTTGGCATCTCTGGTCCATTTAGAGACAGAAGTTACTCACTTTATTTTTGAGTATATTAACAACCATAACAGCAAAATTCTTACCTTTTCACTGTAACAAAAAATTGTGTTGTATCTTGATGTGTACTAGGAGTAGATTTCCAGATAAGCAAACTCTGCTGAATGATGAAATTTGTTTTTTAAAATGTATTTTAGGGAAGTAAAATAGGAGTGGATTGGATTAAGGGATGCTATGTTTGGATCAGACTTGGATAAGGATTTGATCAAACATTAGATGCAAAATTGCACAAGACTAGCAGAATACTATGACAAACCTGGGCAAAAAACAGACTGGAAAAGAGATGAAATCTTGGTAAAACTGGAGCTCAGAATTACTGATCTTTCAGTTCAAAGATAACCTCTGGAAGACAAAAAAAAAAAAAAAAAAAAAAGCCCCATTTGTGGGTCAAACCAAATTGTAATATCTTCTCAGTGAAATGCAAAAGCAGCAAAACAACTCCAGTCAAATTCAATTGGAATTAATTACAGTTTCAATCTGAAAGCAAATGTCACATTTCCATTTAAAATTAACTTTTCCCTGAAAGTTAAAGAAGGCATCTATTACTTCAACTGAAAAAAAAAAGAAAAAAAAAGGATTAAAAAGGGGGGGGAAAAGCGTTGTCTTTTTTTTTTCTTTCTTTTCTTTCAGATGAATAACCAACATATAATTCAACTGAATTTGGTTTGTCAACCCAAATGAGAAGTCAGATGGTTTTGCCAGCAGGAGGCATATATGGCTTCAGTAGGAGCAGGCTAGTTCCATCCTGTTGTACACTAAATTTCTGGGCAGCTCTGAAGCCTGCTCTCACCAGTGTGCATTGAACACAATCACTAAGTCACTAGAAAAACCAAGCTCACATTTTGGAAATAGGCTTTTCCCATTAGGAGTTTAATGTAAGAAACCAATTTTCAATTGAGCAGCCAATGCTAAGGTTAGGGCATGTATGAACTCCTGATAATTTAAATTTTTTTGGTAGCATAGTAAGTGCTACCTCTGTATTAATTTAAAGTCTAGACAGAGGATGTTTTCTTCCTTGAGGCTTTTGTTTCAGCTTCATATTTAATGTACTCTGTTGTATTTTTGAAGTCAGAGAATTTACATGAGGCAGTAGGAAGAGAGGAGAATGTGAAGTGCAGAAAAAATTGTAGTGTTGTTAGTGACGTGATGATTAATATTTATTTACTTTTTTTCCCAGTGGAACACTTCCTTGCCAGATCTCATGTGCTAGGAAATAAAAATTAATTATTGTCAAAGTACTTAGGAAATATCCTTATTCCTACTTTATAGCATAGGGAATGAATCAGATCATTCAGGTTACACAGAAACCTGTGTCCAAGTAAGGGTTTTAACTCGTTACTATGTGCTCTGGTAGCTGACCAGCTTTGCTTTCTCGACTGTATCATGGCTCAGGTACAGCTTTTCCTATAAATAAACTGCTGGATTAAGCTTTGAGAATATTCCATGTACTCTTTTTTTAAAACTTAATTGCTAAATTGTAGTCAGGCTTTCACAAATTAATTAATTCACCTTAATTCCTCTTATGTCTGCTTTATGGGACAATCTTTGGTTTACATCACCTCATACTTGTCATGGGGTTTCTGTCTCATGGCGTATGTTCTGATCAGTTATTGAGCACTTTATCTTTCATGTTCACCACATAATCCCTGGCCTTATTTACTGAAAGCACTTCCACCCACACTCTAGATTGATCTTTTCTCATGTGCTTTTCTGCAGTGTTAATCACATGTGCATCAGGAATGATTCACAAGCACTGAGTACCCCTCAGGGGTGCTGCAGGGAGTGAGGCTGTGCAATTCCTCCACTCAGAGGCAGAATGAAAAACAAAAAGTGTCTCTCCATTAACACCATGGGTTCAGTCTGAGGAGTTTGGAACCTGAGATTTTACTGTAGTACTACGTAGTGCCTTGGGGTATAACAGCTCCAGGGGTAAATGTTCAGAAAATGAGGATGAAACAGATTCCGATCACCTTAGAAAATCTGGGTTATATGGCTTCAGCATTTCCAAGGAGAGATATGAGAAAGAATGCAGTTTTCTATCATGCCATTTAATTTCCTAAACCAGGAGACCTCTTCTAGTTTCTGTATCAGAGTTTTTGAACACATACCCCATCCTGAAAGGATACAAGTGTTTTCATTAAAGCGAAATGCTTGAGGAATGACACTTGAACTTACTCTTTGGTTCATTCAACACAGAAGCTACTATTAGGTAAGGCATCAAGAATGCTTGTTATTACAGCAACAATCTTTTAGATGACAAAGAGGTTACTGGGTTTGTCCTGAAGTTCTTTCCAAGTTCTGAAAAGATCATCAGATTAAAAGCCTGGCATATCTTGACCCATGTTGGAGCAATGTCAAAAGAGGAGTACCACTGTATGAAGATACTAATCCATCTGTAAAAAGGAAATACAGCATAGTTAAAGGAAAACAGCACCATAATGCAAATATTTCCCTGGTGGGAGAGTGAATTTTTGGTGATGTATTATGGATAGCCAGCCTTTCTGTGCCCTGGGTGTATTGCATACTTCTGTTTTGTTTTCAAGCTGTGGAGAAAAGTGAAGGGTACATAGAAAAGACCATGGATGTTTCAGAAAATATTTCATGTGTGCAGTTCAATTTAAATCCTTGTATAAGATCTTAAATTTGCAGTAGATAGTAAATGAAATACAGAAATCTCCACAACCCTATAGTATTTTGTAGTTAATAAAAAGTTCCATTAAAGAAAAAAGCAATTTTCCAGTTGAAGTATTCCAGAAAGTCATGGGGTTCCAGTTTTCTAAAGGGGCATTAAATGGAGCACCCACATGCATCCGGGACAATCAGACTCAGAAACAGCACAGTTTTCACTCCTCTTGCTTCAGGCAGAATTTTTATTTTGGCTTTGCAACTACAAGACAACATATTTTGGGTTTTTTTGGTCTTAAATATTTCATAAGTTGCTCATGGATTTTAAATAACGCTGTAATGCTTTGATCAAAGATAGAAACAATGGCTCAGTTTTGGAACTGTCTTCCACATGGGCAATGCACTGAGACCTCACATTTCTTAGCATTCTGTCCCCACTTCCATCAGTTAATGAGAAACAAGAGAGTAGTAAGTGAGGAAGATCCTGAAATAGGACACTTCTCCAGAGAGTCCTATTGCACCAGCATTCAGTCTCCTTTTTTCTAACACTTTTTCTTTTTTGTCTTGCCAAGTGCAATATTTTTGCAGTACCCTTTTTTCCCCTTCCCCAAGTCTTGTGAGCTTCAGATGTTACCAGCACAGTCCTTTCAACTGTGCCATCTGGTGAAGCTGATACTTAGAAGATGAGGGGTTCTGATATGGTCAGTTGTCCTGGCAAGGGGAAAAGAACAGGAGCTTCTGGCAGAAGAGAGAATAACAGGAAGGTATGAGGAGTGCCCTCCTGAGGCAGTCTGGCCTGTCAGGGGCTAGAGAGTGGGCTCTTCACTGCCTCTCAGTGTGTCTTCTGCTGCTTATGGAACAATCTTGCAGGAAGTGGGAGCTCTCATGTTTGTCTCCCATGCTGTCCTATACATGCTATAGAGTGTTCTGTGTAGTACATTTTCCTCTAAGCTTGACACTTAAAGGTGTCCTGGAAGCCACTCCTATGTACTAGATCTATCCATCTCCATCTCCATCTCCATCTCCATCTCCATCTCCATCTCCATCTCCATCTCCATCTCCATCTCCATCTCCATCTCCATCTTCACCCATCCCAGAGTAGTCCTTTATGATCAGGTACCCTTATGGAAACAGCTTAACTCTGAGCAGCAATCTCCTTTTCTTTTTCTCCTTTTGTTGTAGTTAGTTATAAGCTCAGGTAGACTTAACCCTATATCTTTTCTTCTTTTTCATTCTATAAAGGAAGAAAAAAAATTGTATTGAAGTTCCAGGGAAAGTATCTTTTTTTTTCCAAATCAATTCTCATCACATATTTAGTGGGAACTGAATTTGGTTTGCACATTCGTAATCTGCATTAAAAACTTGAAATAGTGCAGCACATTTTGCTTTGAAACTGGGAATCTGTTGCTTGACCTCACTTGTTTATACTTCTCTGTATTTCCTTCAAATTGTACATAATTATTTCTAAATAGAGTGGCAATCTGTTATTTTTCTTTTTCTATTCTTCTGTGGCCTGTGATTAGTTATTCTTTTGTTATATGATTATGTGATTTTTTTGCTTGTCTGTTTTAAATGGCCATAATAATGCTCCAGTTCATCCTCTGACAACTCTATAAAAATGCTACTTTTTCTAAATGGCTCCAGCAGACTGAGGTCTTGGAGTCTCTGATCTGGAACATCACACAGTCATTTCTTTATTTCAATATCTGAAAGTCTGCTTATTAGAGCTCTATCAGCCTTAATAGGCTGTTTCCAGCTGAACTTCCTGTCGTGGCTGAGTCACTCCATTATCTCAGTGATGCCCACGTAAAATCCAGAAAAACCTTAGTGCAGTTCATTCTCCCTTGGCTGCATTAATTGTGTTGGGGTAATGGGTAAGAAGTAGAAGGTTTTCAGTTTTGGCACTGCTTTGCAATGGCTTGGAATACACACCACAAAATGGATAGGTTGAAATACCAGTTTTATATAGCAACTTGTCAGAGTAGAAACACACTATCAGCCTAATGTTTCCAGGTGCTTTAGAGATTGAGCCAGTTTTGCAACAACTTAGTCTTTTCTAGGGCAAAAATACCATTCCCCAAAGTGAAGATGGCGGAACATTTAAGGCTCATCCTGTAATTTTTCAAGGTCTATTTTAAGTATTGTAACTGAAAGGATTGGAATGAAAAAAAAAAAAAAAGCCTTTCTGCCCAGCTCCAAAAGACTAGATTTTCAAAACCTTTATTTCTGAATTCAGTAGCCTGTTAATCATGGAACATAAAGCTTTTCAAAAAGTCCTGACTGTTGTTCCATAGATTACTATACAGTAAATGTTTAGTTCAATTTCAAATTGAAGAACTGGCTTGGACATAGTAGTATCAAAGGACATTTCAATCCTTTATGAAAAATGTGGAGGAAGCAGGGGAGTAAATTTGGAATTTTACTTCTTATATAAGTCATTTAAATTTAATGTAAACATTTGTGAACCTCTGTGAGCAAAGAGGAATGGAGACACCATTCAACTTTCAGTCCCATGAGGAAATATTTACAGCCACAAATTGCAAAGACATTGAAGCAGCATTTTCAAAGGCCTCTTTATGCACTGCATTTTCATGTTTAGCTGATAAGTGAACATGGCAGAGCCAGTGTGACACTTGTCAGGGATGGGGACTGGCCTTGGGTACAATGGGGGCTTCATTACGATATGGCTATATGTCTCAGAGGACCTTTGCTAATGGTGATAGATAAATAGGGCTGTGCATGTCCAGTATCATAAATACATGTTATCATGCCATGCCACTTCAATGAGTTATCTGTTTATATATGCATCAAAGGGAGCAAAAAATGTTAACTTGCTTCAGTGAGCTGTAAGCAGAAAGAGAATAGATGAGAGCTGAGGGTTTGGAACACACTGAATCATATCTCATTCAGGAAATCTTCTGAATTATTGATTATGTTTTCCTTTCATTTTTTCATTTTCTGAGTCACCACATTTGTGTTAGCCAGCCATAGTCTTCTAAGGTTATCTGCACTAATTTACAAGTGGCTTCTAACCATCATGCTAATTCAAAGTGGGGTGTGCCCTTTTTGTCTGAGATGGTCAGCAGCCAGTGTGGAGTGACTAATGTGGATTTCTGCCTGTGCATAATGGCTTGACACCAATGCCTCCTTTCTGCTGTCTCCTAAGCAGGTACAAAGGCAACAAAGACCTTTGTTAATGAATCAAATTCACATATGTCATTTAGAGGTATTCACATCTGCCCCTCTCAAACAGACCCAAGAGGCTTCCTGTCTCCCTCCCCCTCTTAAGACTTCATACATTTTTACTGAAGATTGACTTCAAAAAGGGCTTGTGCTGTTTCATCCAGAGGGCTGTACTGTCACTGTGCCTGGCAGGTGCTGACTTTCTGTCATGGGGACCAAAACATCCAGAAAGTGAGGTGTGAAGTCAGTAACAAGCCAGGAGAGGGGATGAGCTCTGCAATTGAATGTGGACCTGGTACAGGACCTGGGACCTGCTGTCCTTTGTGGCAATGCTATTGTGCACTCCAGATGCTTTGTGATAAAGTGGTTTTAGGCAAACAAGGAGATGACAAACCTGTTCTTCCCTCCATGGCTTAGTGGAGTATGTGGCTTCTGGTACCTCTTTCAGTCCTCAGTGCTGATGAGCTGTGGCTCTGACGTGTGAGATTGCCCAGTACTGATGAAATAAATGCTTGGCATCCTTCTAAGCTCAGGGAATCCACAGGAGAAAGAGAGAGAAGGAAATATCTCCATGCAAGTGTCACTGGCACTGTAAAATCTTAGTGTTCACCTAGACAGCTGAGTGATTCCTGATGAGCCTGCAGATAATTTCCACGTGCTGGGGTGGTTCTGGGCTTTATTGCTAACCCTTGGTGAGACCAGTCCTGGGTGGCTAC
The DNA here is from genome assembly GCA_024734555.1 of Trochalopteron elliotii. NCBI lineage: Eukaryota > Metazoa > Chordata > Aves > Passeriformes > Leiothrichidae > Trochalopteron > Trochalopteron elliotii. Next base: position 2,039,198 of record JANPWX010000247.1, read on the forward strand.
TGGGTGTTCCTCCTCTGACCCACTCTGGAGTGGCAGGTCCTCCCCACCACAGGCTGTCCCACCTGCCCTTTCCATGCTGTTTCTTCATGGCTCCCACAATGAGGACAAGAGAGGATAACAGATGCTCTTCCAGTCACTTGAAAAATGCCTCTTCTTTCAGCTTGGGGAAAACCACAACCATTGTCTGAACTCAACAGAAGCACTATACCTTCGGCCATACCTTTTACAGTATTTATTTACCTCCTTTTAACATAGCTTTTCAACTATTCTGGTATCAAAGTCTCTAGTCAACACAGGTCAGATTGTGTTGGTTTTTATACACAAGTTTTTGATATTATTTCAAGTTGTTTATGATCAACTTCTTTTAAAAGAAGCCCCTGGGAACTTCCTATTTATTTATTTATTTATTACTCCTTTATTTATTTTTTTTCCTCAGGTGAAACAGAGAAAAAATTCCTTCTCTTATACTCTGAATACTTTCTAGAGCCCAGCACCACTTATTTAAGAATTTCTAAGTTACTCAGCCCACCAGCTGAAGGACAAAAGCCTTTTGCCTCAGGTTCCCAAACCATCTCTGCACAATATGCTCTGCTTCTTGCTCCTAATTACATCACAGCTAATTGCAGTGCCTGGTGCTGCATAAATGATCCTGGGGAAGGTCACTGATCAGCCAGTTAGTGTCTGGACAGAGATCCTGCTGGGGTTAGAAGGAGAGGGAGCATTGCCAGGATGTGCTTGTGGGCATCCTCCTGGATAAAACCTATTGTGCTGCCGACAGTCACCCCCTGTTTTATTCAGGGAGAGGGAGAGCCTTACTATCACAAGGCAATATTGCCAAGGTTTTCTATTCCAGGAGAAGAAAGAAGTGAGAAATGCCCTTCTCAGGTATTTAGTGGAGTCCTTCAGAGAGCAGACAGACTGGCAAGTGATGAGTATCTCTCAATTATTTGCCTCAGCCTCAAAGGGCCTAGTGCTGTAGTTGGTTTCTCTGCATGGGCTCTGCTTACCGGCAGATCAGAAGCTCCCAGACCAACTAAAACAGTTTGCGAGTTCCTCAATCCCTCCTGTGCGTGGTTTCAGGCTTGAAATAAAGAAGTGGGCTCTGGCGTGGGTTTGGGAAGGTGTTTATTCAGTCCAGTCCATGTGCCAGAACCGCAGTTGCCAGAACAGAACTTTGGGCTCCTGTGCCTCCTTTACCAGGTCGCAGCCTGGGCGGAGCACAACCTGGGCCAGTGGGGGAAGGAAGGGGGTGGGGTCCAGGACAGGGTGATAGCAGGTGATATTTGGGAACAGGGGTGGGGGTGTTTTGGAAGGGGCTCGGGAAGGAATCTACCAAATACAGATAAATAAACAAAATACAGATACAACTTTGAAAACCTCAATCATGCACTGCAACGTAGTGCAGGTTAAGCTGTCCCATCAAAGAAGGTAACTAATGCTAGGGGAGCAGGATTAACACTTCAAATCAAGTCACATGCTTTGTCTGCTAAAAACTATGAAGACTGAATTAATAAAAACTCTTGTCTGGGAAATCCAACCCTCAGTGTTCAGCTGAGGAGATTTAACTACCAAGTGTCTCAGACCCACTGCAGCAGCACAGAGCATCCATGCCAGCTGTGGGTGTGCTGCTGTACTTGCTCTCCCCAAAGCTGCTGTGCCTGGATCAGCTTGGATGGTCCACCTAATACACTCCAGGTTGGTCTAGGTGCTCCTTCTTCAGTTTAGAGAGGAAGGGGGGAATAGCCATAAGGAGAATCTCCCCATGCTCTGGATTAGGAGAGCTGTGCTCTAGGGAATTGAACAAGCCAGGGGAAGGAACTGAGGATGAGAGATGGCTCTAACTGTGGGTGGTAAAAGACTCAAGTGCCCTGGGCACTGTTTTCAGCACAGCTATTTGTAACAGTGATGTTACTGGTAGCAACTAACCCAATGTGTCTCAACAACAGAACAGAGACTTTTTCACAACTCACTAAATAAACCCTAATTAACCTCTTTGCTGTATTTCATCCAGTACACTGCTAGTCTTTCACCCAAATTCTGTACCAGAAGTCCTGGAACATAGGTTAAAAATCCTGGTGGTCTCACATTGTTCAGTGTTTGAGCTACCTGGGCTCCAGGCACTGGGAAGCAAAGCTGTGCCTCTACCCTGCTGTTCAGGATGAGTGCATGAAAATTACCCAAGCTATTGCAGCTCCAGCCAGCACACAAGACTTCATCCATGAGTGACAACACTACAGAAATATCTCCACTTGAGAAAATGACCATTAATTGCTGGCATATTCCCTGGGGAAACCATGTGGCTGGAACTGACTAAGAACTGGAGAATAACCAGATGGTAAAATTACTAAGCTCTCTGGGGAGGGGAGCAGCTTCTCTGCCTGAGCATCCTGCCATATGGGTCTCCTGTTTTGCTAATCTTCACTCTCTGGTGTTTTTTGGACTGTTCTCTGACTGAGATTAAGACAGAGCTACAGCATTCAACCCCAAGTGGAGCGACTGTAGTTGGATATGGGAAGGAGACCAGCTGTTCTCTCATCTGTGCTATCTCCCCTACCTGCCACTCAGCATAGGGATTACAATCAGAAGAAAACAGAGAACTCTGCGCATTGCACAGACCAAGGCCATCATCCCCACGGGGAGAAGATTGCTTACCTATTCAGTCCCTTGCCTGAGCATTGTCATAAATCCAAACACTTGAAAGAAGCTTGGCAAAACCCAAGTGGTTTGTAACGGTGTGTGGTCCTCAGAGGTTCAGTCCAGTGAAAATAAACACTGAAGAACACTATCTGAGAAGCTAGTTGTCTATTTGGGAATCACAGCATTTAGAGCATTTTAGAAATATGCTTCAGCTCTCTAAACCAAGTAAGAATATTGCTGTGCTGGGCCAGACCAAGTGTCTCTCTTGGCTTCATGTCTCACTAAATTCTCTGTAATATTTTACATACCAGTACCACGGGATACAGAGGTAGAAGTGGAACATGCATCAAATCCTTCTCCTCCTGCTTTCTGCTTCTCCTCTGGCTCCTTGTTTGAACCGTCAGATAATATAACTCCATGTTTTTCCTTTCCCACTGAGACCTCCTGCTGATTATTACTATTAGCAAAGCACTCTGACTATACTTTTCTCCTCCTTGCTGCGTTTTTGCAAAGGTCACCAGTGTTAATAATTGAAGTAATCATTTACATTAATGCTTATCATCCAGATGGCTCAAGGCAGTAGAGTGAAAAAACAATGGAAAATAATTTAAATTTTTACTCTGATGCTGCAAGTAGAAGGAGCTGGAACTTTGGAAGATAACACAGGGACAGTGAACCTTTTAGTGTTAAAAATATATGTCAGAAGCAATTCCAGGAGAGTTAGGCAATTCCAGTAGTAGCTTTATAACACCTGGATGGGGAAATAGGAGCAGACCTAGAAAACGGAGGTGAGGGCTCTGTTACAGGTACAGGAGACTCCAGTATGGACACCAGCTAGTGCCAAGGAGAGCAACTCCCTGGAAACTTGCAGTGTGCTTGGCTTGCAAAGCTGTGTGGGAGTGGCTGTGTCTGCATTGTCCCTGTACCTGCTCTGACCTGTGGAGCCAGGAGAGAGCAGCAGGACACGTGTCCCTGCTGCCATGAACGTGCACTCATGTGCATGGACATGCTCAGGCAGGTCTAAATCTACAGGTCTCACACAAGCTTGTTATGAAGATACATTCTCTCATTTTTTATTTAAATCACATATGGGGTCAATTTCAATGTTTCTTTTTCCTCAGCCAGAATTTTATCAGGGATAGATGATGCATCTGGCTCCTTGGGAAGTGAAATAAATGATGAGGAGATAGATGTGCTGCTCTGTGGAAATTGCCTTCCCTGTGGGGAATTGTCTCTGATTGCAATGATCCTATCTGAAGCCAGATAATGTCAAAAACACAAAATGCAATTGAAATCTCAGCCTTCATCACCCTGGAATGTCATAAAGATCTGAAAATTCTCGGTTTATTCTTTATGTTAGGTCTTGCCCAGTCTCTGAAGGACCTGCCTGTTATGCAGACTCCAGCCTGAAAAGCCTACAGTGGCCAAGTGAGAGCCCTCCGAGCTATGCATTGACCACGGCACTGGGTAAATCTGTGTGCAATTCCTTGCCTTGCCACAAATTAGTTTGCTTTGCTTTTTAATGGCTCAAAAGTTCATAATTCTCAAAAATGCAGTCATAGGTTGGTGATTTCTGCTTGAATATGATCGTTACAAGGAAGGAAATATTATTTGTATTTTTATTTAGTTTAAGCCACTTAAGAAAAAAGCTTTCATGCTCAAAGTTACATACATATCACAGATTTTGTTCAGGTAACAAAGGAATTTATGGGCCTATAATTTCAGATTCATGTTCACAGCTGTAACATCCAGGGGTTTCTTTGTCTCGTGGCTGCTAAACAGCTTATTTAAAGACCTTGATTTAATTTTTTTTTCCTAATCCCAAGGCAGTTGATTAATCCAGTTACAAGCTTCTTCTCTTTGTCAAAGTTGAAATACTGGGCTGATCCCAGACATGAGCTGGGGACACAAAAGGAAAGGAATCAATGTGCCTTTTCCTCCCAAGAATCCCACAGAACTGATTTTATATCAAATTTATGGGAAAATGTTAATATCTGAGAACGGTGAATTGAACTACTCTAACACCAATATTGCACCAAAGAAATGCTGGAGGTAGAATTGTGCACACTCTTAACACATGAAGAGAAGCATCTTCCTGCTGGAACCCTTAAAAAATTTGCAATATTGAAGAGAACCCATATATGTCTAGGCCTCTAGAGCTGCTGGGCTTGCAGAGTTGAGAAATATCCAGGGCAGGATCCTCAGCATGACAGACCTGAGCCCAGGGCCACAGAGGTCTGTGCCTGGCACAGCCCATCGTTACCACCTGACCACTAATGGGCACTTCCACCATTATAGAGAGCAGAGGGTGCAGCTGAGCTGTCAAAGTGTTGATAAGCAAACTAGTCCTAATCTTCAGGATTACTTTTTTTCTAATAATAGACTTGAAGTCACCTGCAATTACTCAAGGAAAGACAGGACAATTTGGTTTTTTACTTTGTGTTTTGATAATGAGTCCTCCCAATGTAAGGATATCTTCTTTTTGCCTATCACCTAAAAATTACCAAATTGAGATTTTGAGATTTGGTAATAAACTAAAAATTTAACTGAGATCTACTTTTTTTTTTTTTTTTTTTTTTTTTAACTAATGAAGTATCTGTGCAGATGAAATTCATCCAGCTTGAGTCTCAACTATGGAGCATCAAATACTGTTTCATAATGCATGCAACCTGCCAGCCTACTGAAACCAAAGCACAAGAAAAAGCACTAAATTTGCAATAAAACCTGTGACTAACATATTTCAGCTGAAGTGTAGGGAGAGGAAGAATTGACTCATGCTAGGCTGTATCGTAATTCTACAGCATTAGATATATATGCAGAACTAATGTTTCATATGTATGTAATAAATTACGTTAAAACAAATTTATTACTTTTTTGATTCATGTGTATATAGGAATGTCCAAGGTCAGGGCTTTGTATCATTTCCTCCTTAATTTCATCAACTGCTTGAATAAAAAGATAATTATTGTAAAACTAAGAAAAATTTTGACCAAATTCTTATGAAATGTGTTTGAAAGGCCACAGTCAAAATCCTAAAAGCCCTCTCACTCCCCAAGGCTTTCCTGAATGGTGATTAATTGCAATATTTACTTTGATGAATTCCGCAGATGCATTCTACTTTCAGTAATGACCAGGAAAGGGAGATTTTGGGGGCATTAATTATTTTCTGGAGATAATAATTTGTCAATTCATCTAAGCTGGTAATTAATTCACAGGAAGTGTGTCCGCAGTATTTAAGTAGTAGTCATATAAATTTAAACGAAAATTACTTTGGGAAACCTACTTCAACATGAGTGACTCTGGGAATATACTGCCCTTAGCTCAAGTGTGGCTGAACTGCATTCCAAGGATTCATTTGGAAAGTCCTGTTATGGGCACATGCTCCTGACGTACCTGCAAAGCCGCTGATTTGTTGCTGAGGTTTACATTTTCACAAATTTAGGAACTTAGAGAGAACAGGCCCAGCCAGTTCTGGAATGAAGTAAGAGCTCAAATACAGGTTACACTTGTCTGAGTGAATCAACAGGAACTGTGCTGTGCACACTTCTGTGATGACCTTGCCCATGCTCCTCTGTGTCACACGTGGCTTTTTAGCTGCATCAAAAGCACCACATCAGATTTATATTTTGAGGTGATATGGCAAAGGAGTCTTTGTCTTAAGTGGCATACGTTATATAGAAGTTCTTGAAAACCGCCTCTGCAGTGTGTGTAGTTTTTATGGATATGTCTTTTTTGTTTTTTCCCCCGAAGAAGCCTATTTTTCTCTTCTTTGAAAGAAAAGTTTCTAGAAGTCAGATGCTTATTATTTCTTCATTCTTCAAAAAGTTTGTTCTTTGTTGCTTGTACAATTCTATCCTTTCCCCCTCAAAATAGAAGCATAGTTCTTACCCCATTTTTCTTTATATAATCTCTTTTCTCCTCTCCTCATGATATGATGTCAAGTCATTCAAAATCCAGACAAAAAATAGCTTGTGCCTGCACTCCAGCAGAACAGAGTGATATTGTTGCAGAATGGAGTAAAGGTTAATTCCATTTCAGTTCTGGACCACCAGTGTGCTGACACAAGGTTGATTCAGAAGGGCACTGCAAGAACTATAGATATTTCTGTCTACGTAGGAAAAGGAGCCAACTGAGAAACTACAGAGAGTGGTGAAAACGTTGCTTGTAGTGACTTGTTTGGGTCACAAGTGGCTCTGTTTCTGAGAACAGGGTCTGTTGCTTTGTTCCCTAAGAAATTTTGCATTTAGCTGCAGGGAAGAAAAGGCTGTCCAGCACAGCCACTCCACTGGGTAAAGGAGCAGGTTGTTTAAGCTCTTTCTCCACCCACCATCAGTTGCTGCCTTTCTCTCATCAAGGTTCCAAATGTGTAGCAGGCAAGGTTGTCCAAACAGATTTGAGTGAGGCTTTTTAACAAGCCCTGCTAAGTTTTATCCTTTAGAAACTATTTCACATGTACTCTAAGTCAACATTGACAGAGCCTAAAAAAATCCTCCTAAAGCTCAATAAGGAATGCTACTGTCTTATGGCAAATATTTTAAAACTCCATTAAAATAAAAGGGTAAATAAAATCAGGGTAAATTTTGCCAAAGATCGAGTTTTCCACCATAGAATTCAGCTGGTCAAATTTTAAAGAGCCTTCTTGAGCACCCTTTTTCATCTGGATTGGAAGCAGAAACTCTGGAGAAACTGTGTCTCAAAGTGAGGTAAATGTGAGCTGTGTATTTTGTAGCACAACAGTGATTGCGAATGTCCTCTGAGGCCAGGCATATTCAAATCTCATTTTTATTAGTGCCATTTTTGCATGCAATCTTTCCTGTGCTTAGCTTTTCAGGGAAGGCTTCTGACATATTCTCCTACATTTCACCTTTTCTCACTTGTTCTGACCCTGTCCAAAGATGACTATTTGAGCAGGCCACAATATTGATGTGCCAGATGTGTTAATCATGGTTATTCACTACCTCAGGCTTCAGAACTCTGCCTGGACAGCACCAGGCAAGCCAGGTTTGCTCTTGGTGTGAGTGTTTGCAAATACTTCTGCAAGGGCCAAGCTGCAGAGGTTTGGGTACAGTGACAGCAAGTTTAGAGATGCTTAGGGTGCTGGTTTTCTACAGCAATGTTCAAACCTCAAAAGCTCCCCATTTACACATCAAAAATGAATACATACTCAGTGACGGGCCAATTTTCTTGTGAATAATAATCATTGTTGCACAAGTCATGCTGCTCTTGTTTGAAGGATTTAATTCTGTGACAAGCAGAAGGAAAAGAAGGAAAGAAAGGAAAATATTCTTAAATATCTATAGCTAGCAGAAAGAGATAAAAGATCAAGGAGATTTCTGTGACGTTTCATATTTAAATAGCTTATGAAATCCAATACATTGCTTGTTAGAAAGTGTCAGTAAGATTTAGAAGTATCAGCTGACATGGACAAATTCTAAAGCATAGACTGAACATAGGAAAAATACCTTAGTATTACTAAGTTTGAATTTAAATTCAATATTTCAGATGTTTCCATGATAGATAAAGCAGGGAAATGGGAGGTGTCTCTAAGTCACTCTTGCAGTTTTGGAATGAAAGATCATTGAGAAATGATCAGTTTTTCAGGTGTCAGTGGCTACCTCAGCTCCATGATGCTGTTCTGCTCTAGCTGGCTGTGCGTTACAGCAATACCTAGACATTATTTGAATGATAATTCTGCATTTGTAATGGAAAATAATGTTCCTTTTTGGTTGTCTGTTGAGGACTTTCCTCTCCAGTACCAAAACTGGTTTACATTGGCAGCGTGTATTTGCTTTTTCAGTAAGGAAGACACGGCTTACGGCTGGAGAACTTGTGTAGTGGAAAACAACTTTCAACAGTACTTAAGAAAAAGTACAGGGCTGAACAAAGGGGCTTTCACATCTTCACAAACTTTGAATGGAAGTATGCATTCTTAATAATTTGCAGAGTTAAATACTACATCAACCATTTCCAGCTATCCAGAATATAAAATTATGCTTACCTGTATCATATGCTACTCTGCAATTACAGTATCTGACAGCATCTCTTATAAATGTAGGGAAATATATAAGGGGAAATCCTGACTTTCTGATGGAAAACACTGCAAATGGAATAGCTATCTCATGAAATTATTCCTCAGTGTAAAAAAATTGATGATCTTCACTTCTCTGCTCATAACGAACTGGTGGATTTCATTATGGCATCAATTCCCCTGCCTCCCTGCAATCTGTAAAAATCATAGTACAAGTGTCCTAGTAGAAACCATATAAAAGAGAACATGGTTTTGTCTTGCCAGCTTGGAGCACTGGTACAGCACTCTAATAAATGTATGGTTAATTTCATGATTTAAACATCATTCAGTTGGTCAGGAATTTGCATTCTGAAGTCTTCTTTAATGTCATTTAGTTGCATTAGTGTGCTAGGTAAATTAAAACAAACGAATAAGTCCCAAAGGTACCTCATTAAGGCAAATCATAGGTCCCTCTGAATCATGTAAATGAGTTAATATACTACTTTATGTTTCCAAATGTATTTATTAGCAGTTGACTTTCAATATGTTCTTCAGTGAGCTGTTTTCTTTACTAGTCAGCTGTTTACTTATATATTTTCTGTATGTCAGCAAGTGATATCTTCTGTCACTTAAAATGTTAATGGGTAACACAGGACTGATACAGCTGTTTGAATTGGCATGAATGTAGGAAAAATCCCATAACGTGCTGGTAAGTTACTTCACACAACTATTCCCACTTCTTCAGTACAAAGATACTGTACTAATTTAAAAGATTTGCCATTGTAACAGTCAATCTAGACGAATCATAAAATTGCAGCTTAAAAAAAACTGTAATGACACAGTAGAATAAAATTTACATAGAATAAAAGTCACTTGGGTTAGGTACTCTTTGAAGTCTAGGTGATGTTGGAAGCTGTATCTACACTGCCTTGGGACGTGCTGCCTTGTGCCTGTTTGCCATGGATTTACAAGCCATGCACAAGTGTTGTATCCACCACCCATTCTAGTGCTGCCTATAACGCTGAACTTTGCATTTCTAATAGCGTGCTCTTCTTGGCACTTGGTCATGCCTCATTTGCCTGCTTTGAAGGAAGCTGGTTGCTGTCTGTCTGTCTCCAAGAGGCCTGATAAAACAGGCTGTCAACCACACCAGTTCCAAGTCACATCCCTGCTGTGGCTGGCAGGTGGGTACAGCCTCTCACTGGGATGGACTGGCCCAGTCCGTATGAGCCAGGAGGCCCCGCAGTGTGCAATTCCTCAGCTTCTGCCCCACCTTTCCTTTCAGGAGGTAGGACAGATATCTTCCCAGGATGCAATTTCTTTCATCTTCCAGAAGCCGCCTGAGCTTTGTCTTAGTCCAGATTCTCCTTTAGAAAGTTTTGGTTTTGGAGACACACTGTCAATATCCACTGAAAGGAGCCTCTGTTCTAGTTGAGCATGCAGCGACAGACAGAAAAAGTCTGGACGAGGTAGGCCATGCTCAATGCCAATTATCTGTCCTGCAGATACAGCATTTTGCGTGTCTGGAGCAATTGCCACAGCTGTGGGTTCCCACAGAAAGAATTAATCCAAAACCATTGATAGGAGTGACAACCAAATTCCAAAAAATACACTTGACTGTTTAAAGCACATTTTCCACAGCTGGGTTCAGTCTGAAAATGGTGGAGGGCCAGCCAGGCAGTGAGAGAAGGATATCTTTGCAGCTGCATATCTTCTTTACATTGCTGTCAAAGGGAAATGAAATGAGCAACAGAAATCATGAATCTAAACTCGTTGCACGACTAAAGCAGTTGGGCTATGACTAAGGCTGTTGTGAGACTCCACATACCAAACTGCCAACAATTAGTAGAAGGCTGAACTGTGTTCCTAACAAATATTGAACCCACAAATGTGCAGTTACCAAATATGGCTGGCTTGGAAGTTCATTCTGTTTTATTCTAGCTGTTTTGTCCCCATCCTGCCCACTCACATCGTCTGCAGTCATTAACCCGTCTGGTGTCTAGAACCATGACGGTTCTGCATGACTTCTGAGCTAACAAAATCTTGATTAATAGGAAGACTATTGTGAGGATTTATTTCATAGAAGAAATGGCTTTGGAAATAACCCATACATGCCTGCTTCTTCCAGATTGAAGATAGTCACTGGGTGCTGGGCAAAAAAGAGAACTGGAGAATCAATCCAAGGGAAACTTGGAATATTTTGATCTAAAAAAGGGCATGTTGAAAAAGCACTTTTTCTCTTGCTCATTTCACCAAACCTTGCTTCTGGCTTCCATAACTTCATTTTTTCCTCAATGAGAGTTTAAGATGCATTTGTTTTTCTCCCTTTTTGTATAGCACTTAGCAGATTTGGTGCTCTCTTGGTGTTCAGAGACTGAACTGTGGACAGAATGGTTCAGATGAAAAATTCTAATGGCATGGTCCATGAGGCAGAGCAGAATTCTGATGAAAATTAATTTAAAGAATATTAAATCTAGTTAAAGAACAGTAAGCATGCAGAAAATCCCTTTACTGGCTTCTACTGCACAAGTGGATATAGACAGACATCTCATGGAGACCAAGACCAAAACCAAGACTCCAATATCTCAAAATCATGAAGCAAACATGCCTGAAGTCAGAAGGCAGTGAAATGAAAGCTATGTTTATTTTAAGGCCCTGTTTATTTACATTTATTTTAAACCCAAGTTTATTTCAAGTTGAGTTTGGTGCAGGAAGCAGGAGTTCACCTGCTGTTCTCAAAGGAAATGTCACACAACATTTGTGGTTAGACCAGGTGTCCTGGATTCAGGTAAGGAAAGATCCAAAAGACATTCCACATGAATGTGTTGACTTTATGAATGAATCATGCAATATGTTTCAACACTACATTAGACACAAATATCCTGTGACAGACACATAAAATTGTTCATGCATGTTCTCACCAGAGAAAGCAAAAAACCCCATAACCTGTGGTTAGGTGATGCTGTAAACACTTTTCTTTTGGTTATAGATATTTTCATTAAATATCTTTTCTGAATGGAAGAGACCAATGGAAAAAAATGACGTAAGATAGTTCCTATTTACAAAGATTAGGCACTTAGATATTTATTATGTGCTGTTTTTCTCAGTTTTGACTCTCATCTACCCTTCCCACTGCCACATCCAGACTATTTTTGCACAGTCTTAGAGCAAAACATTGGTATGGAAGAAACACTTTCCCTGCAGGCATTTGGAGAATGGCTTGCAGAGGTGCCTAGTGAATGGGTGCAGGAGAAGGATCTGTGTAAGGAATAAAAATGGCTACTGCTCCATAAAAGCTGTGTGACCCTAAAAAATTCTTGTATGCAATGGAAGAAACAAGAGTTTAATTAAATAACAATTTGAAGATTTCTACTTTGCCTGAATTGTTCACTGGCAGATTGCAAAGCTTTGCATCTGTTAATTATTAGATTTGTGATTTTCCTTACTGAATAATTCTCAGGATGCAATTTCTATGTAATGCAATAAATAAGCAGCTGACAGTGTGAATTTAGTTATGGGAGTTATGTTCTGTCCTTACATTCATAACACAAGGTTTATAGTATATCTTGCCACTGACTGCCAACAAAAGCAGCAATATATGAAATATTTCCTTGGAGAATACTTGGGCTAACACTGATCATTTAACGTGTAACAAATGCTACTAGAGGTCAAGACCACAGCCTGCTCAAAAGAGAGTTTGCTGTCAAAAAGGCTTCGGGAATGGTAGGTATACTTAAACCAGCAAATGCTCTTTTGTCTTCCTCTCATCCTAACTACAGTAGAGTGGGGAAATGTTGTGCCTCAGTGAATGCAAGAAAACCATTACAGTGAACACAGATGCATTGTGCAGGCTATATGAGTAGAAATGTGTGAAGGATGGGGCCCAGATCTTTCTGGACTCTCAATGACCCCTGAAATCAGGGCTTCTTTATCTCTCAGATGGATGAATATTACTTCTTGCCACCCTCACTTTTGGAGTCTATGAAGGTCAGGACAGAAATGAAGCTTGATGGTTCTTTCACATCCGTAACAGCAGGTGATACTGTGAAATGTGGTCTCTCAAAACCCTGCAACTCAGTTTCATTCTGGACCCATGTTCAGATTTTTTTTGAAGTTATTATGAAGAGCCACATGGCCTAACACCAGGCAGGCTGTGAGCAAGGAGACAACCCTTTTTTTTACTTCAAGGGGGAATCTGAGGAGTTATACTGTCATTAGAGTGGGAGTTTGCTCCAGGCCTTGAGCTAGTTATTCTGGTTTATGCAATGTACAGGCATGTCCACAGACACACCCATGTTTCTGTGAAAAATGCAAGAGATATTAGGTAAAAAAACTTTGGTCAAAACCAAGGCCCTCACACCTCAGTATCACCTGATACCCATCACCACCAGATCTTCATAAACCTCAAGTTTGAACTCCTGAGCAATGCGGTGATGACACATGGCTAGTACCTAATCATGTCATGCCAAGATATCCAAGCACACCATGCCCTCACAATACCCCTGTCAGCCAAAAGACATCATTAGCTAGAAGTGACTTCTTACTGATCCAGGTACTGTACAAGAGCCTACAGCACCACAGTTGATCACCTCTGTCTGCAGTGGCTGTGACAGCTGTGACATCTGGAATGACCTACCTCAAGCTTTACCTTATTTTTTATTCCATCACTCTAGCACCACACTAAGGCATTTGTTTTTTGGTGTTTTAGAGGGAAGTTGCTGACATCTGAGTCACCATTTCCTGCAGCATGTAGGTGTTTCTTGGAGCTCCATCAAACAGGAGCCCATCCCAACATTGCTTACTATGAGAGCTGGCTCTGAATCACAGCCACAGCATCACAGTACTGCCTAAAGCTGGAGCATCCAGGCCACTTGCATAGACTAAAAAAAGAACTTTACAGTAGCTAAATGCATTTCTGCATTTATGTCTCCTGTTTTGTAGTATATTTGCTTTGGTTTTGCACTTGGAAAACAAAGGATAAAATAGAATTTCTGGTAGAACCAGAATTGTTGCAGTGGAGATGAGCTAAAATGGAAATGGCCCCAAAAATTTGATTCACTCTCAACAAAACTGAATAGCAAAAGGATTAAACAAATTGTAGAATGCAAATGAAGCTTTTCCTGCCCATCACTAAAAGTTAAAATCATTGCATTAAGTAACATGGTTGTCATGGTGATCAAGTGCTTGTTTATGATAAAATATATTAGGAAAAGCTAAAATGTTTTTAATTTAAAGCTCAGATGATGGGAAACCGAGTTAATGAAAGCAAGAACAGAAATATATTTTGGTAGATACATGCAATTAATTTTTTTTCCTATGAAAAGTCATGCCGCTTCTCAGTGTTTTTTCTGCCTGTTTCTTATCTTCATTCAAGTTCTGAATATGTTTGTCTTCTGCCAGTGCAATGAGCCAGCACAACAGGTATCAAGGAAAATGGAAATGGGCACTACTCACAGGCACACACCTGGTAGTAAACAGACAACAAGCCCTCTTATAGTAATGTTCCAGAGAAGAACAATTCTTAAATCTGACTGCTGCACTGTACATTCTGTGGTCCTGGCACCTGCAAATACATAAGCACTCAGCTGAATAATCTGCAGCATTGCATTAGTTCAGCATTTCTTTCTCCTGAAATTGTCAGATGATTCAATTGTCTGAGCACCAGAGACTAAAATTCAGTTTTCTTTGCCTAAAAATAGAAGTCATTAAAAAAAGAAAAGAAAGGAAATGAAATATTAAATTTGCTTCTATTTAAAATGAGGGGAAAATCCTGTTAAGGGAGGAAGTGTCTGACAGGCTAGAAGATAGTTTGCCACATGATTAAAAATTAGCTGCATGTAAATTACTCTTGTTAAACTGCAATAGGCACTACTTCTGCAAGAAACTTTATGAAAACACTGGGACAAAGCTGCCTGCTTGAATTTGATGGCAAATTTCCCAGAGACTTCTGCAGGTCTGGGCTCAGCTGAAGACAACTGGAAAACAGCACCCTCGCCTACAGCTGTGTAATTCCAGATGGTATTTCATGCCCATGTCAGAACATCTAATGGACTGTAATAGGAGATTTCCATGAGGTCTATGACATAGAGTTCAGTTACTGAAGTGTAGGAAGGAGGGATTTTGCAGAGAGCCTAAAGAACATCACAAACATCACCTTGTTTCTCCTTGTCTCCACCTCTGATTAGAGGCAATGAATGTGATAAACAGAGATGAGTATCTGAATGATTTGTGTCTAAGGACAGCTGGCTCACAGGAGAGGCTTTGGTGGTAACAGTAGGGAAATAAAATTTCTTTTGCATTTAATGATATTTTTTGCAACATTATGCTTTATCATTCTAAATGAAGTGGTAAAAAATAAGCTAGTAACAATCATTACAGATTAATGGTCAGAGATAAATCTCATTGAATTCAGTAGTAAGGCATAATAATTTTGAAATCGAGACTTTAATTGTGCATGATACAAGCTCAGTATCTTTTGAAGATGTCACTTCAGAGTAAAAGAGGAAAAATGTTTAAAGTTCTCATCCTATCAAGGAGGATAAGATGTGGTTTTAAGTTGAAAAACCTTTCACATGACTTTGCTAAATAATTTCATTTGTTAGCTAATTAGATTTGCAGATACCTATATAGATCATAGGAATTGGTTTCGTGGCATCATTAGTAACCACAGCATTATTATTATCATAATGAAAATAGCTTTTGGATGAAATTTCCGTCTCTTAATGCTCCATCAAGGCAGTATCAATTTCACATTTATTGAAAAACAGTCCTTAGGCATGGATGAAAGTGAAGGTAAAATTCATTATTTGGCCTGAGCAGATATATTAAATCAGTGTAGCTCAAATGATTTCAATAGTTCTATTTTTCTTGCAAGCCAAAGTGTGTGCCTTTTAAAAGAGCTAGAAAGTCCCTCAAGATCTCCATTTTTGCAGAGTGCAATGCTTTTGAGATGCAAAACTAGAAAGTAATATGTAATTAGATTAAGGCTAAAATTCATCCAAATAGAAATACTTGACTGATGAAAGCTTGGTTTTGGTAAGATTTGCAAGTATACAGCCCTTGGGAAGTGAGATAGGAGACCTGTGTGACCATTTTAATCTAGAAAATTTTAAGCTGGCTTTCTCAGGAGGTAATACAGAAGCCAACAGACCTGAGAGCTAATACTCCTTTTCCTGGCTACTCACAGTCCAGGCAGGACTCATACAGGTAAACATGGTAAACAGCACAGATATCTCTTTCTTCCACTGGCCTTACCTTTGAAGCCGAAGAAATATTTCCAATAATAAAAAGTTTGTCCTTTTGTCCTGATCTTAAAGGTACTGACTGATGCCATGAGCTCTGTCATGAGAATATCTACTACAAGGTTGACAGAGATCTCCTTGCTCTTCTCTCATCATCCATAAAACCTTCTATTGCATTAAGCAGGAGTTGCCTGCAAATTGTTTTTTTGAGTGCAGCAGTCCATTTTTTCCCCCCCATCTCTTACAGATTTCCCCTCATGTTCATCACAGCAATATCTGATCATATTATCCATGTCCCAGTCAGGCGCCAGTGGTAGCATTGTGGAGAACAGAAATGGTTGAATAAACATAATTTTCTTTGTGTTTTTCTGTGTTGGAGGCTGCTATTTTGTTATAACCATTTAATTTCATTACTCAATTCAGAGCTGAAACATTAGCCTGAGAGTTTCCACTGCAGCGTGCTAAAAGGGTATCTGATTTCCCTTCTGCTTCCCCTGCCTGCTTTATAATTTTTCCACAGAAACAGATATGGATACAGATTTTCAGCAAAATGGCAAGGGAAAAGCTAAGACTCTTAATATGCCAAGGTTTCTTTGCTAATGTGAAATCAGGCATGCTCCTGCCCTCTGGTATGGGCTGGGTTCTGGGGCAGCTGCTCAGCCCCCAGCCCCCACAGCCATACACCCTGCACAGCCAGCACAAACATGTTGTGATGGAAGGGGCACAGGAGAAACATTTTCTTCCTAATCCAGGGTAAATTTCCTTTCCAATAAAATATGAGTGCAGCCTTCAGAGTGTCAGAGCTTAACCGCAAAGGTTAGGTTATTCAGAAATGACAAAAGCAATGACGCACAACTCATTGAAATATGCGCTTGTTTTCTAAGAAGCATGAATACTGTACCCCTCTTTGGAGCCCACATGGAGTCCTGGGCACTCCTGGAAATCTCGATTTTTATGTTGAAATATCAATCACAAACCAAACTCAGGAATATTATGCAAAAACGCCATTTTTTAAAGAAATGAAAAAATAGGCTGGAATTGCAACAACTCATTAATGAATTTTTTGTTTTGATGGAATCCTGGTCTACGGCAATTTTTCTTAGTGGCTTCCTGCCTCAGACCTAAAGTAAGGAAGACTGAATTTAAACGTAACTAAATGTCTTCTGTTTACTCTTTAGAAAGGCAAATATGATGGCTAAAAAGTGATAGCACATGTACAGAACAAAATTATAAACACTAAAAAGACCAGATACTCTTTGTCCAAACACTTTTTTTCATGATGAGCATTTGGTGTATTAAGAAATGATTCCTTAGTCTTTTTATTCTGAACAATACTGGTCTAGAAAGGCATAGTATTTCTCAGTAATTTCAGAATGCTTGAGCTCCTCAGAATATTTAATGTATTCTTTTGGCAGCAGGTAACATGTAGGCAAGTCCCATTGTCTTATTTATTTAAGCATTATACAGTTTTGAATAATCCCTTCATAATACTAAAGGTTACAGCACAGGGAGTTTCACAATCTTGTGTGGAGTGTTTATCTGTAGCTAAACAGTCCCAGACCATCTGCCAGGATTGTTTTTCCTTGATTATGGATCAGAAATATTATAGTGACAATGAATAATTATTTTCCAGGATAAACCAGGAGCCAGATAAATCAAAACCCTAGCAATGCTTAGAAAACAAGTGTTTATCTTCCAGTTCACTGGTTGAAATGCAGTTTGAGCCATAACAGACCAGAAATCAGGCCCAAATAATTTTTGGGATACCTAACAGATTAAGCTTGGTCGTATTATTTTGACAGTTGGGGCACTTCATGAGAAAGTGTGGAAGAACCTCAGGACAGGCTGAGTCTATACTACAGTAACATTATATATCTAACTCCATGGCACCAACATGATGCGCCAAGAAAAGGACCATGGGAAAAAGAAAAATGTGCAGTGTTTGGGTGTCTCTCGTGGACACATGAGAACCTGGCAACACTGGGCTGAGGACCATCAGCAAAGCCACTGAAATACAAATGTAATAGAAGAGAAAGTAGGAAATCAGTCCATGATAGTGGTTGCAAAAATAGTAACTATTTACACATTTAATATATAAGCTGTTATCTGCAGGTCTCAAACTGTTTTACAGATGCTGATGAATGAAGTTTCAATACACCCATATGAGATATTTTATTCCCATTTTTCTCTCATAATTAATGTATGAATAAATGCACAGGGACATGAGGTGATGTGGCACTAAGCCCACAGGTTTTATGTGATACAGTATAAATATTAGGCCTGGTGGTTCCAGCTGTCCACACCACAGCCATTAGATACTTCAGTTTCCAAGGGCATCAGTTACTATGCTCAGGGCTTGACAGACTGTTCAGCTGCCCTCTTCATAAAGGATAGAAAGAAACAAGGGAAATGATTAGAATTTCTGTGCAACAATTACAGATTATGTTCCTATTGATTAACTGAAGGCTAGCAAGGTTTATTTGTTTTACTGGTCACTAAAAAGTGATGTTTCCCCATGTACAATGATCTCTCTTATCCCATTAAAAATAGAGGCAATGATACCACTCTGATATGGTTTAAAAACTATGCAAAGGTTAGAGAAAATGGTTGTATGCAATAACCAGCAATATCAACAGGGATTATGGAAAGAAAGGATTCAGAGATTTATACTGGACTCTTTTTTTCTGGAATTTTATTGTCTCCAATATATTTTAGGTTTGGAATATTTACAGAGAAAATGCATTGTAGGATATACAAATCTTTATGATCTATCAAACAGGAAAAGTTCTTACTCTTTGAAAAAATTAATTCTGTGTAAAACCAAAATCAGCTGTTTGCTTGTGATCAAAATCACTTTTCTTTTTAATGCTTGCTGTGTGTAAAAGGAAACTGTTATATCTTCTGATTTTGATTTTTGGTTCAAAGTTCAGGTTCACTTACAGGTGCTGTCCCTCTCCTTTTGGATTGTTTAGTAGGGAACACTTTGAAACAAGCTAAGATCAAGTTGGAGTAAATAACTGGCTTTGGTAAAAGCAAAGCCTGGTGCTTTTTTTTTTTTTTTTTGTAATTGAAGTTTCAAAATCTCTTTTTCACATTAGAACAAGTTTAGAAAATTGGTAATTTTACAGAGACAGAAATGTGCTTTGTCTGTGGTTTACTTTGTTCCCACTACTATTGTTTAAGGTTTTGTTCTTTTTCACCTTACATGCTGCAGTTCAGGGCTGCTGTCTTTCCAGAGCAGCCCTTTGAAAGACAGGTCTGATTGACCATCCCATTATTCTTGCATTGACTTTCCTGCTGTTTACATTATTCCAGGAGAGTATTCCCGATTTCCATCACCCTGGAAGAAGGAGTGTCTGGAAATCAGAGCCGTGAGTTAAATGGCATGACTGGCAGCTCGGGAGCCCTTAACAACAGCTCTGTATCTCACTGACAGCCATCACTTAATGCTTGATTCTGGGCTTCAGTCCTAATCACGCAGAGCTGTCTTGAGTGTGCAGGTAATTAAAAACAACAAGCACTGACTTAGGTTTGAGGGGGACAAAGATCAGCCTTCTGCACAAGTACCTTTGGCTACAGTACATGAGGGGGAGAGTTCATGCACAGTTTAGGTGAAAGCACTGGGTTTCTCTCTTCTTCCTTCCAGTAAGGCAGGGATGATGTTAATAAATATACTTTTAATTTTATTTTTCTTTCATTACACTTTCAGATTATTAGCTGCCCTGTGCTGCTAAAAGCTTGATCAAACCTAGAGAGAAACACATATCTGCTTCTAGAAATGCCAAATGCCTCTTGGGGAAGTTTATCAAAGGCATACAAACAAAGCAGGAACACAAATTATTGGGCTTTTGAAACTTTTGACTCCTGTTTTAACCCTTTTTACCTATAGATCTGACAGTTCTAAACAAGGCAGTAGTTTTATTTCAGTTTCCTCATAGCTTGGCAGGCTGGCCACTGCGAGAGCTGTCAGTCAGCTCTCAGAAGGCACATATGACAGACATGTTAGTGTGTTTGAAACAGAACCATCCCAGGTCCTTCCTATATTATTCTTTTTCCACTCCTTTAGCCACTCATGTCATTGAATACCTTCCTTAACTTCCTTCTTCAGCTATGAGTGCCACTGCCATGGATACAAGATTTGAAAAATAAGCTCTTAGCTGCTGTTAAGGGATGTATTAGTAAGCAGGATTTACATGAGAGAAAGCTTGCACTGGCCTCACATCATTCTTCTTTGAAGACCTCCTGTGCAGATCCCTCAGTTACCATGTCCCTGTGCTTCTGTCTACTTCTCTGTGCTGAAATATTCTCCCATGACCAGTTGTGTTACTAGCTGGAAAAGCTTCATTCAGGAAGAAAATGGGGGATGCACAGTGAAAGGATTTCAGCTTATCTTCATCACCTCAGCAAACTGTACCAGTTCTGAATGAAGGTAGCCCTGTTTGCCCTCTAAGGAAGCAGCACTGCAGCATAGCTTGAACATACTCCTTCAGTCAAATAAATTAGCCTGAGTCACAAGTTTTATACATGTATACCAAGGGATTAAAGTTTTTTTCCAAAGGAGACTCCTTTTAAACTGTATATTAATAAAATAAACCTTCAATGACAGGGATACTGCAGGGTAATTAGAGTTCATATACTACAGTAGACTTTACACTGCCTGCAGGGTAATTAGACTTTATATGATGCATCACATAAACTGATGAAGTTTTCTAATTTGTAAATTCCACACACACAATTAGAAGTATAATGTAAATGTGCAAAAAAAAAACCTGATTAAAAAAATCTTCTCATGATTGGAACTTGGTAGGAAGCTTCCTCCATCTCACAGTGGCAGTAACTGACCAGTCTATGCTTCATGTCCTCATGGTTTTCTCCGTGGTGGTGTAGGATGGGATTGCAGCCTTGGATCTCTTTCGTCATACAGTTCCTTGCTGGGAAAAAGCCTGAAGCATTAACAATGTCTTTGAGTTCACCTGCTCTCTCCATTTTTAAATTTTTATTTGTGCCTGTATGTATCTTATTAAAGTTTAAGGTTGTTAGGGAGGCTTGGGGAAATGTTTTATGCCAGGTGGGAGTAAGGGGGGATCAACACTCCACAGATCTGGCTGTGCTTGCCATTGTGCAGTCATGTTTTTGAAGCTCATATGTTCACTGTCAGGCTTACATTTCTACTGTCCCAGTATCTTTTTAATTGATCTGGAAAGGCTTTCACATCTTTATTTGAAAGTAGAGTCTTTAATGAGGTTTCAAGGGTTTGAAAGGAAGAATACAAACTGAAAAGAGAATGTGAATGGTGAAATGTACAGCAAAGATAATTTTAGATAGCAGGCACAAACCTTTCTGAGATGCCATGGTGTGGGGAATGCTGTGGTAAAAAAACTGCCCAGGGCAATAAAGACCACAGCCATTTCTCAAGTAATTGTAGGAACTGGACTTGGGAAGTGAAGTAATTGAAATGAGACACTATTAGCCAGAAGGGGAAGCCATAAATCACTAGCTGGAGGAAAATGAAATGACAAATGGAGACAGTGCTGGGGAACAGGCACTAGTACAGCTAAAATGACAACAATAACAAAAGATAAAATCTATAGCTGTTCTACAGAGCCAGTTTTGTCGGTATAGAGAAATGAAATATTCTGGCTTATGTATTTTATTAATTTAGATGGTTAATTTCTGCCTACATGCTTGCTACTTTATTTTGCTAGTGATTACTCACAATTTTGGAGAGATCATGGAGAACATATTTGGAAAGCCTCTTCTGATCTCAGCAGTTTCTCAATTTGATGGGCAATATGCGTACCTACATAACCACCAGTATTTCCCATATATGTAATAATTTCATTGTTTTGAAGAAAGAGGCTGTTTGTAGTGGATTCAGCTGTGATGTGCTCCAAACATATCTGTTCTTCAAGCTGACACTATCTCCCATGGAAACTGGACTCCAGACTTTTTAACAGTTTTTGATCTGAAATTATTTCAGTTTAGACTGCAAAATGCCTTTCATGAAAGAGGAATGTGAAATAACAGAAGGCAAACTTCTCCTTAAAGGAAATTCTTACCTACAGATTGCTGTACTGATATTACAGAATGTAATAAAATTTGTAAATCTGTCATAGATGTTTCACCAAGAAAAAAAAAAGGACAAAGGAACAAACAAATCCAACAATATTCACACATTTAAAGGGTATTATTGAAATACAGAAACATTGACTTGCCACAGCACAGCTCTTTCAACTAAATTTTTTTATATGTCTTAAACACAATGTCACATAAAAGCAAAAACGTTTTGTCTTCCTCACAGGAGGCTGCACAAAGCATTTAGCATCTACTTCAATATCCTTTACTGTGCAGAGCCTCCTGAATCTCAGGTGAGTATCCCATTTCATTCACAGCCAGCAATCACGCTGGGGGAACCAGCTCATCTGTGCTTTGGACCTCTGACTCCTGCTGTAACACTTCAACCTGTCTTTCTGTTTCTGTGTGTGACATTTTATGCCCTTCCATTCATTCCAAATAGATTTTCTCTTTAACCTTGTGGTACCAAAACATTTCATTGTATTTGAAACTAATGGCCTTCGGTAATTGGCAATGCACTAAGTGGCAAAGGGCACCTCCAGTAATTTACTTGAATGCTGTTTGAAGCTGAAATAATTTGATTTTCAGCAAAGGGCTATAAGCATACTAACAGTGTCTTCTGAGCCATTAGTGTAAAGAGGCTGTCTTGGCTCTACACTTTGCTTTAAAATCAATAATCAACACCTATTGACAAGGAGGATAAGTAGTAAAGGCTTAAAGGGGTTTGGAAGTATTTTTCATAGCTATTTTTGTTGTCTAGGTTATTTAGTCACTCTACTGTAACTTTACATTTCAATATTTAATTAAAAATTCAAAATACTTCCCATGTTGAAATAGTAGTTTTCTGACCAATCCTAAGTATTATCTGCATACACACATGGCAGAGAAAGAAAATGAAGTATAAATATACATTTATATGTGAACACAAAAGGGCATATGTACAAGATTCACTGTGGATTAAAAGGCAATGTGAGCCCTGGGGCTGTGTATAGGACTCAGAGTTGGACATTAAACCTTATGATGCTTGAACAAAATGATTGAAAGGTATGATTGACCATATGAACTTTATGTGAAGTTAACAGTGTGTCCTAAGTTTCTCCTTCAAAATGGAAAGGATGAACTCATTCTGTGGAGCATTTTGGGCCTTTAAATACATATTTCAGGCAAGGGGGACAGGCAGAACAAGGACTCTTGCTAGCTTCTATAATTTTCTTCTGTTTACATCAAAGTATAAAGATTTTTTTGATCGTGTCTATTGTATTTAAGCTAGTCTTGTTCATCTAAGTAGGCATTATTATCTAATAATTATCAAAACATAAGTTAAGTATATCCATTTTGTTAAGTTATAGGTGGGAATTACTTGTCTAAGCAGAAAAAGGAGGGAATAAGGAGAGAGGTGCATGTACCTGAAGTGAATTGCAAAAAGATGTGACTGACAACCCCCACCAGAAATAAAAGAACTTTCTAGATGTATACTTTGATATGTAGTGAAAAAAATTTTTTGCCTCCTATTTCTCAAACCATTTCATTTTCATTCAGAACAATTCTTATTCATTTACATGTCATTATACAATCCTGATGGTATGTTTAGTGACAAGAATCACATAAGCCTGCAGGTTCATCAACAGTTCAACTAACAGATAGATGTTTGTCCCTTCTTAATGGCATTAATTTGGGTGACATTTGGCTTTTAGTGCACATTATTCATGCTCAATTATGGTGGAATAGATAAAGAATTGAAAGACACAATCACATCTGTGTTTCTGAATGAAGAGTCTTTGTGACATGCTTATAGAGATTGAAGTGTCATCCAAGTGAATTAATTATAACAATCTGTTTCCCAATCCGATCTGGCAATTACTTCCTTTTCAGAATAGCCAGCTTTGATTTTGTTTACATATTTTATGAAAACTTTGCAACAGACCCATACCATATCACCAATTCATTGCTTTTCTGAAGATGTGGGGAGACAGCTGTGCAGCTGCAGAGGTTACAGCAGAACTGAGCCTGGGGAAGGAGTGGGGTGGTCTCCACTCTCTGCCACTGCTGGAGGGCATCAGGGCAAGTCTATCTATCTGAGTCATGGATCAAATTTCTAAATATGGATCATGAATGAGGGACCCCAAATGACTCTGGTACTCAGTCTTTCCAGTTCTGAACTCTTAGCATGTCATAGAATCACAGGATCATGGAATAAGCTGAGCAGGAATGGACTCACATGGATCATCAAGTCCAGCTCCTGGCCCTGCACAGCACCATCCCCAAGAGTCTCATGTCTGCCAACAGCACATAAGATTTGGTAAGATGTGGTAAGCTATAGTCTGATTGTTTTTCATAAAGAATTTTGATCTGTTCATGTTGAAGTCTACAGGACAAAAAAAGACTGAACTAGGCTCATGTTCGTCAATGTGGAAGCATGGAAGAGTAATGATTTTTTGTTAGACTGAAGTTCCTTTTTAAACTCATAACAGTGTCTTGAAATGTTTATTGCTATGAGATTTGTCTTCAAACCAGAGCTGAATTTCACATGTGCCTTTACCATCAGCTTTCTTAGAATACACACTTTTCTGCTAATACTTTTCTGGACTCCAAATCACAATTTTAAACCGACTCTTTCCTATCTTTACCCACTTTTACCCACTTTTCCTTGAGTGGGATATCTGCAAATTAATCCTGCAAAAAGACAGTTCTAAACCTTGACCTATTCAAGAAAAATTCAGATCATGAATAAACAGGATCTGGATTTGCATCTCATTACAGCAAGTCTGAAACTGGCTCTTACATTTCTTCGATGCCTGACATAGTTTAACTGATGGTGATCTTGAACCAAATGTTAGATGGATGTGTGCATACGCGTATGACACTACATAATTTCTAATAACTATCAGAAGTTATTTTATTGCATTTTTCAAGAAGAATGGAGAAATACAGGTTGAGGGAGAAATTGTTTTTAATTGAAATGTTAGGTGTCTCATGGTTATTCAGTAAATGAATCCATCATGATAGTTCCGTTTCCAGAGAAACTTGGAAAATTATTCCCTAGAAACAAGATGAAGATCAATTATCTCTTGCAAAAGTGCCACACTTACAGAGTGGCAATGGTATGCAATGGGAATAGTGGCAAAGACAGGTTTTTTTCCATTTAGTATATCAGTCATAGTAATCAGCTGCTTCCTTTTTTGTCCTAATAGATGGATTATGAGGAGAAAGTGCTATTAGTATAAGGAGAGATGCTTTCTTGCCAGTATATTCCCTTTTCCTATATGGTATTGAAGTATCTTTAAAAAAGGTGCACTCTCTATGCCAGTGTGACACCAAGAGCAATCTCAGAGCAAAGGAAGTCTCTCACTAGCTAGTTCCTATCACAGGGCAGACTTCCTCTGATGACTCAGCCAAAAAAGTTGTGTACTGGGTTTGCTTTATCTGCAAACACTGATAATGGCCACCAATAGCAAATCACAGGGGGATTCAGAGCCCTTCCTTCAGCAATGTAAGAGAAAAATAGATTTTTACAGGTGAAAGAACAGCATGAAATACTGCAGAAATAACTCCTTTAATGATTCATGAATCTAATTATTATTGTTATTAGTGATGATATCATGCTTCGAGCCATTAGTACAAATCTTAAATAAATTCAGGGAAAGCACTTTTTTATAGCCTGGAATTACAAGTCTAAGGGATATTCAT
Organism: Trochalopteron elliotii; assembly: GCA_024734555.1. NCBI lineage: Eukaryota > Metazoa > Chordata > Aves > Passeriformes > Leiothrichidae > Trochalopteron > Trochalopteron elliotii. Next base: position 2,064,845 of record JANPWX010000247.1, read on the forward strand.
AAGTAGAAAGCTGCATTTTAATAATATGCATTACTATGGTTGTAACATCAGTTAATTCTGCTAAATTTGTCTAATTTTTGGATTTGCTTATAAATCTTAATTAGCCACTGTGGAATTGAATGCAAATAAAAGATTACTGAAAACAAAATAAAATATTTAGATAAAACCTGCTAAATTATGAGAATTAATTCTGTCACTTATTAAGAATAATAAATTCATTGACTTTAGGTTTTACCACAGCCAGAGCACAAAAGTATATTTTATTGCTGGTTTTCAATATTAAGAGCAAGCTGGCTTTTTATTTGCCTGAAAGCAAGGGCCTAGGACAGTCTACTCTTATGGAGATGTCATCAGTACATGTAAGTCAAGGAAGCTACCATTTGAAAATGCCCTCCATCCTCTGAAGTTAGATGGGCAACTGTCTTCAAAAATCATGTGCTTATGTAGAATGCAGCCTGGCTGTGTCACTTTCACCACTGAAGTGTCGTATGCACCACCAATTACATATATACAGTAACTGTTTCCTTTGGAAGTTTTGGGTGTTGATGAAAAAAATCCCATCACTAATGAAGAGATCTACAAAGTAGCTGAAGAAATGTTTATCCTCAGCAGACCTGGAAACCATTTGCTGTATTCTGGTGACCTATCTGAATACCTCCACACCCCCCACCCCTCACGTCCAGTGGAAACAATAAGTATGAGAGAAAACCTGATAGCCCCATGGGAACCACTCCCTGCCACTGTTGCTGGACAAATGGAAACTGGAAACTCAGAGATTTTCATAGTGAGAGGCCTGAAGATCCCTCTGTGCTCTTTGATTCTGAAATACCTCAGCAATTCTGTCTGTTAGCCTATAATGTGCTATTAAAAAATAATAAAAAAAAAGACCCCATAGCTCTTAAAATAATGTTTCTCTAACCATTCCCTATCATAAATACTCAGTTTTATATCATACACTGCACACACTGAGCCTCATGCTCTTCTGTATTTTTATCCCTGTCCTCAGTCTTGAGTTACTGATTTCAGCAGTAGTGGCTGTAGCTGCAATATTGAGGGAACAGCAGGAATGAAACTTCAAGGCACAGTCTGTTCCCCTCTTCATGTTGCTCAGAGCAGATAAAGCACACTCCTGTGCTAGCTGGAGGGGCAGCTGGAGCTCCTTCAGCCACTACAGAAAATCTGTTTGCATCCAGAATAAATGGCAAGGATTCAGTCATGGGCCATCACAGTCTATCCTGCTTATCTAGCCTGCATCTTTGAATGCAGAATATTTACAGGAAAAAAAATGGATTATAGGTTTTTTGAAACCATCTTGCCTCATTTTAGAGACTCCAAGTGACACTGCTGCCTTGGAGCTCACCAATGTTTAAATATCACTGTGGTAAGGAAATGGCCTTTTCTGTATGTCAAACTGCACCTTCTAAGCCACTTGGACCTGTGATCCTTTCTGGATAGCCAGGCAGATAAGCTCCTCCTGTCACACACACCTTTTCAACATCTAAACATGTAGGAAGGTGATCAAATTACTCCTCAGCTTTCTTCTTGGGTAATCAAATATCTTGAATCCTTGAGACATGCAATATGTTTTTCTAGTCCCTGGATCCTCTTTTGTGAAAATTAGACTGTGCAGCAGAAAGCAATTCACATCTTTTAAAAATTGACATGCACATAAGATTTTATCCTACAAAACAACCAGCAGGGAGATGCTTCTCTCATATTGTGAACTCATCCGTGCTTCACTCCTAATAAATATTTATTTCTCTTCACTGATGCATTGCCAAAATGTCATAAGTATTGAACATTACATTTATTTAGCCTTAGTGCTGCTCATAAGACAGCACTAATTCTTTCTAGGAATTACTCTGCCATAGTTAGTGGTGCTAACAAAGAAAAATTTGGATTATACCTCATGTATTGATTTCCAGTCAAACCAAGAAGAAATGCATTATTTCACAGGTGTGCCTTCTCTGGGGTTACTAATGCAGACTTGGACTTTAGGTTTTTTTACCTGAAAGGTCAGTAATTTAGTAATGCCAGCTAGTTGTCGCTTTTCTTTTTAACTCATTCATATATCAAAGGGCAGCCATATCCAGAATGGTTATTAAGGAATATATGTCATGCCCATCTGTTACAGTAGGATATTGAGAGCCTAGAGAGGATGATTCATAATTCTGAGGCAATGTCCTATGGAAAGCACAGAGCATGGTGGCAGATGGGAAGAGATGGATCTGAGCAGATGGATCTGGGTGTGGTTCATGTCTCATGCACTGGTTTACACTGGGACAGAGTGCTGGGGCTAATTTCTTGCCAGCAGGAGCAGCCTGCAATGTGCATGTGCAGCAATCACTAGCAGATCCCAAAATAATTCTGCTGAGGAGGCAGGCGTGCTCACAGTGCTGCTTATCCCAGAGTGAGCTCGGGCACAGCAGCTGCACAGGAATAGCCAAGGGCAGTATTTTGCTTTCAGAATAGAATGCCAGAGTGAGAAACCACAGAATGTGTCCAGGTATGACTGCTGATAGTGTCTAAGTGTATTCTGGATTGACCGACAGGGCTCCTCAGATGCCCACAGCTACCAGTCAGTGACAGGGAGGTGACAAGCACATTGACAGGTATTAGAATGTACTGTCCCATATCATCTCCTGAAAAGGTGATAAGTACAGTAATGCCAGAATTTGATTGAAGAAGGCAGTTCTTGGTAATGTTAGAGATCATAGTTCCATTTGCAATATAGTGTTTTCAAACAATATATTAGTACTTTTGATGCTCCATAAAAGCAGCTTAAGCAAAGGAAATGTTTAGCAATGACACTGTTACGGAAAAATGAATCATACTGATTAAATACCCCTTTCTATTTAATATTACTAATTAATAATCTATTACTAATATCACATGTGCTACTCATTTGATGAAATAGAGCATAGCCCAGTGCTCACCAAACTCCCCAGGAATCTTTCCTCACAATTTGACAGAAACTAGCTTATGGCTTTTGTACACTCACATCGATTTTGGAAAGATAGTTGCTGCATGAAAAAAACATTAACAAGGTGAGACAAGATGATGAGAAGGAGAAATAAGTAATATGCCTTGCCACAGGTGTTTCCCTTCCCTTGGGTATGTTGCTATACCCAAGGGAAACAGTTTTATTTTTATACTTAGCTGAATTAATTTATTGATTTGGTGCACACTATAGTTAAAAGTTAGTATGTACATTTAATTTCTAATAGCTGCATATTTTATATGAATTCTCAAGTGCCATAGATAGAAAAATGAGACCCACACTGGGGACAAGGGGGTTCTTCCATTCTGGGCAGAGATGATGACTTCTTTAATATCCTCTTTATAGGAATCTTTGTGGTTTAGCACCTCATATGAAATTTAATACTTTTCCACAAATACCTGACAGCAGGGAAGAAATACAATTATCTCAGGACAAAGAAGTTATTTTTAGAGCTCTGTATTGTCTGCTTGGCATCAGTTTTTTATAACACTTGATATGTGCATGACATATATAACACGTATATAATTGGACTACTAGCTGCACTTGTATTCAGATTCTGAGCTGCACAGTACTCAGACTGATCTTATTTATATCTTTGCTATGGGAGATTTATATCCAGGTGTGGTTGCTGACCAGCTCAGCCATAGCCTTTTTTCACTGTCTGGCACAGTCACTGCTAAGGCAAATGCTATTGGTAGTAGCAGTTTGCTAGTAGTTAATATAGAAAAAACCCAAGTGTATTTGGAAAATAACAGCCATTAAATCTCTGCTTTTAAATTCATTAGAAAATAGGGACTGTGCTGGTGATGTATGTTTAAGATGACATAATACAGGTTAGGTAGGAGTGGCCATGCAATACAGGATCACAGCTTCCCATAATTCAGGGAAGGGTATTTTCTTGGTTACAGTGATTCTCTGCAAAGCCATTTTCCAGCAGTCTTAGATGTCTGTGAGTGCACATGTGTACCTGCACACATGCTGCTCCCCTGCTGACTGCATGCATTGTGCCCTCAAGAAGGGATGCCCAACACAAGAAAAGAGCCAAACAACATCCCAGGATGGCAGCGTGGCAAGGAGAAGGGAGAACATGGGCACATGTTATTCTAGCTCAGCAGACACTCAGCACACTATCAGGGCCCTCTGCTCCTTTAGTATCTGTTTCATATGACCATGTTCCCACAGAACCAAATGTTTCAGACACCTTCCTTACTATAAAGCTTTTGGGGACATATTTTCTTGTTCTGTCTTGGATGGCACAGAGTGAAAATTATTGGGATGTGTTTTTGTTTTGGTAAATTACACAACCACTTATTCTTGAAAAAAGATTGTGTAAGTGGGAAATAATAATAATTATTATTATTACTATTATTATTAACAATAATAATAGTAATAGTATTACTACTAGTAGTAGCAGTAATAGTAATAATAATAATAATGTTGGTGGGAGCTACTGAGAACATTATCAAAATATATTCTGAGATTAGAAACTATGTCTGTTTCCAGCACTTCAACAATTCCTGATGTTACAGAGCCCGAAGCTGAAATCATGTTTTCTTGATGAGGATTTATATTCCCAGCATCTGAACATACCAGTGGTCCTCCTGACACATTATTGATTAGTTCTGGTTTTGTTGTTGATAAGCAGTGTTGGCATTGTTGGCAACTACAGACCACAACAGAGTCAATACTGATAGAGGTGAGAGCAGGAATCCCCCCTGCATTCAGCTCTGCACATCATAGCTATTCCAAGGTTGCAAAAGGCAAGAATGGAAAGGCTTTTTGTGTGTCTTGTACGAAGCACCATGGTCAATAGCTAGGAGACCATTTAAATGGGTATAGGTCATATAGTTATTTGAGCACCTCATTGCAATGCTTATACATCTACAAAACATTTCAAAGCAAATAAAGACATTTAATACTTTTCTCATTGCTACTCATATCTGAGAATATGGAGAAAATTTCTCTTTTCCCTGCTTTTCATTGCAAGAGGAAAAATAATCTTGTTTAAATAAGTACTTGTTATTCCTGCCCAACATAGCACTCCACAGTTATTCTGTGTTTATTGGCATATAATTATTAATACGATGTAAGAGCTTAGCAAGATTTTTCTTCTTCTTTTCCGATCAAGCTTATTTATCTGTCTGTATGAAATTCAGAATGAATTTAGATCATGCTCATAGTATTATAAGGTCAGGTAAAGACATGATGCTTATTCTAGTAAACAACTTTTAATTTTAAAACTGCACTTTATAAGTTACTTCGGTTCCATATTAAAGAGCTCTCCAGAGAAGTAACAAACAGGGACAAAAATAGCCCAAATAAAAGGAAAAAAAAGGGGGAGGGGAGGGAAGCACAGAAGATTGCAGTAATAAGGAACCTGGGTTGCGTGACATCCGCTTCTTTTGCCTTCACACTGATATGAAACTTCATGGTGGTTGGCCCTGGAGTTCATTTAATCTCTGAGAAAATTCTTCTGAATCCTGCTTGTGGCTGCCATTGTGGTAAACATGTCCTTTCTGACCTAGCCAAAATACTGATACTTAGTGAGCTTTTTTTCCCTTCCCCAAAAACATGACAGTTCCATGTACTGTGCCATGGCTCAGGGTTGCTTATGTTAGTAATAAAGATGTGAGGAGTTGAGCAAAGATTTTGTTATAAATATTCTTCAGGACATATAAAGGACTAGGGTAGAGCAATATAGAGAAATGAACTCTGGAGAAAGAATAAAGAAGCAAATGAACATAAGGACTAGTGAAATGGTGGCAGAAGAAAAAGGAAGGAGAGAAACCTAAGGCTTCATATTGGAGGGACTTGCACAGCATAACACTGAACATTTTTCTTTGTTAAATATGTTTAGATACACATGACTGAACCAGAAAAATGAGAGCTGATGGTGTACTACTGTAGACAGCTCTCAAGGCTCACTGTTGGGCCTTTTGGTTTTTTTGCTCCTGGGTCTGATGGTTGACAGCCTGACAGCTTGCTGGAGCTCAAGGGAGTGGTTGAAAGGATCATGGTGGCTCACCGCAGCCTCAGGAACTCGGGGCCAGCTCCGTTCCCAAACTTCCTTTTCTTGTTCAAGAAACACAGCTTTAAACTACAGACCTTTTAAAGCTTTTCCATAAAGCCTGCCTAAACAGACCAAAATCGCCACCTAGTGAGGATAGTCTCTCAGCTCACTCATTTCACACAAGGCTTTTGTAAATGCAACTAAGATAATTGTAATATTCCACTGCATTTAAGTTTGACTGATAATGATAAACAATATTTTGCAAGAAAAAAACCCCAAGAATTTAATGAAAAATGTATATGCTGAAGTGACAGGAACACAGGCATTTTACATAAAATAATATGTATCCAAGCCCAGGTGTTCCTACCACCTCTCACCGCAATCATTAAGGTGCTTACTTTATTGTCTTCAGAATGTATTTACAGGAATCTTGAGTGAAGAGGCAGATTTAATGTCTGTGTTGGCTGTCTTATGCCTCATGCACAGGTAGTGCTTCAAAAGGTCTCCCAGTTCTTGACCCTGGTTTCTCTGAATGAATACCTAAAAATAGACAAACTCCATAACTGGCTAAAACCAAAAGAAGTATCCAGAAGTGGTGTCACTTTTAGAATGTCTGTAATGAATTGAAGTGAATGCACAAAAGAGAAGAGATAAACCTATATCAACCACCTTAGCAAGTTTTTGAAAGTCTTCCAGCTAAACCTATTTCATTGGTTCCTTTTGCTTGATCTGAGTGATGAAGACACCTTTCTATTATTTCCACCATGACACACCATATGTAAGTTGTTTCCCGTTACATTGAAGAAATAAACTGACAATTAAGGTTTTAAAAAATGCATAGCAAATCAGTCTTAAGATTTTATTTAAAAATCAATTGCAGTTAAATATACTATATTTTAGATTCCTTTTTCCTGTCCTATATTTAGTCTCTTAAGAATAGCATTTTAAAGATTGTACAGTTATGAACATAAAACACAAGAAAAAGTAAGGGAAAATACACATGAACCCCCAAATACAAGAGCTCTGTCTTTCAGATAATCACATGAAACTATTCTGAAGAAATCATGAGTATAAACAACAGTGAGACAGGAGGAATTGTTTTTTTCCCCTCAGATAAAGTTATTTTCCTTTATTTGCCTTGGTAGAGATAGAGTTATGGTGTTTACTGCTGATGAATATTTCTAGATCTTTTTGAAAGAGCATATGTCAGGCTTATAAAAAAATCAAAATTTGAATCTACTAGCAGTGTACTAGGGATCAAAAAAACCCTTCAGGATTTATTATTTTCTTCTCCAAACAGGTCTAATTTTAAACTGCTAAATGCTACTGCCTAAATTTATTTCCTGCTTTCCACAGAAGTAAACCGTCCTCTAAATTTGAACACTAGACTTCATGATGAAATGGTTTTCTCAAACACAGCATGGGGAATTTTCACAGCTGCAAAATTCAATGCAAAGTTTCATGTGGCAATACACAGTACACTTCACAATACTCTGTAGTATCTTGCTCCTTCTGTTATGATATGAGGTCTGAATCATACATGAACAGGGTTGAGACCCTGCTTTGTGAGCCAACAGCCATGAAATGGAGAAGAAAGACTACCACTGATCACATCAGAACAGGTGTCCAAGAAATTATATCCTGTATTTCACACATTTCTGGCACAAACTCTGTAACAAATGTCACTGCAGCATTGTTTTCCTGTATAATGTCTCAGGGTGAAGCCTTTTCTTAGGTTGATTGTGCTCACAGAACCCATATTAGGTTCACATACACTGAGCTGCCAGACAGTGAGTGACATGTGCTTGCTCTCTGCATGCCAGGAAGGAGAGCTCACATCTTTGCATGGGGTTACCATGAATACAGCAGTCCTCAATAGTTTGACCTTTTCTGTTTTTTTTCTTCCAATACATTCTCAGAAGGAGCAGGGACTTTGGTTTACTGTGGATTATTTATTGGGTTGCACTGCTTGCCGATAAGCAAAGGCAGTGAAGCCATGTGTTTATGCCCTCATTCTGAGAATACAATGAATCTCAGGAATTGCTTGGTAGTTATTTGGCAGAGTTAACAGTTCCTTTTGCCCACTGAGAACTTCCTTTTTGTTTAAGAGTCTTTGGGTCTCCTGTGGTGAAATGATAACTAAGATGAATTGCCACAAGCCAGACCACCTTTTCACACGTAGGAGACCCAGTACCTCAAATTAGGATACTCACCGCAGTCTCACCAGTTCATATCATTTAAGGATGTGAGTCTAAGGATGTGAGTCTAAGGGATAACTGATTTACAGGATCAACAGCATTTTCCTCACAGTATTTCCTCACACATATAATTAGGTATGTGAAATAGAACACAGTGTATGGATCTCTCCTTTAGATTGTAGCTTTCTGGATTTAGTACTGGTTAGGACATCTGGTAAGGTACCAGCTATCAGATGAAGGAAACTGGAGTTAAAACTTCTCCAATCATTCAATATATGCCTGAAATATGACTAGGATTGAGATGCAAATACCTCCATCCTAAAATGCTAGAAATTTGAAGTAAGATTGTTCCTGGGTGTACTTCTTCATGTGGGGTCAGAAAAACAGCCATTACTTTGTTCCTCTGTTAGTAGAAGGAAGGAATATCTTTTGAACAGGGAGAAATGGCAGGTAAGGCCAAGATTCTACAAGAAATCAAAATAAAGATGCAGCTGGTATGAAATATAGCACAAATTTAGGGATATGAGGACCATCTCTCACAAAAATCTTGTGCAAGTCATTGTTTATGTTAAGCAAACTTCAGTAAGTCATTTGAAAGGCAACATGCCATATCTAAATGATCAGAAGAATTAATACAGAATCACAGAATGGCCTGGGCTGGAAGGCACCTCAAAGATCACATGGTTCCAACCTCTCTGCCATGGGCAGGGAAAGTTTCTACTAGGTCAGGTTGCTCCAAGCCCCATCCAACCTGGCCTTGAACACCTCCAGGGACAGGACATCCACCACTTCTCTGGGAAACCTGCTCCAGTGCTTCACCACCCTCACAGTAAAGAGTTTCTTCCCAATATCTAATCTAAACCTACTTTCTCTCTGTTTGAAGACTTTCCCCCTTGTCCTATCTCTACATGCCTTTGTAGAAAATCCCTCCCCACCTTTCTCATAGGGCCCCTGCAGGTACTGGAAGGCCACAACTGGGTCATCCTGAAGCCTTCTCTTTGCCTGGCTGAACAAATCCAAATCTCTCAGCCTTTCTCCTTTGGAGAGCTGCTCCATTCTTCTTATCATCTTGAAGACCCTCCTCTGGACTCACTCCAACAGGTCCATGTCCTTCCTGTGCTGGGCCCCCAGAGGTGGATGCAGCACTACAGGTGGGTCTCACCAGGGCAGGGCAGAGCAGAGCAGAGCAGAGCAGAGGGGCAGAAACCCCTCCCTGGCCCTCCTGCCCACACTGCTTCGGATACAGCCCAGGATACAACTGGCTTTCCAGGCAGTGAGTGGACATTGCAGGGTAATGTCCAGCCTCTCATCCACCAGCACCCCATGAAGGTTATATGTGATTGGACACTAGTACAGTGCTTTTACTCAATCTGTCATCAGCTCGGTTTTTCACCCAGCAACAGATCTTGACTCTATTAGGAAAATTAAACAAAACAAAAGATTTTTTTATCCCTGTATTGAACTTTTAGCAGTTGCTATAGCAGTAATATTTCTCAAAATGCTAAATTCAAAGTAACAGCCACCTTTGCTCTTGACATAATCTTTTTATTTTTTCAATTTCTCTCACACTCAATTTAAAGAAGCTATGAGTCTGTGCTCCCCTCACCAAAATATTCAGTTAATTTTGAAAAGAAAACAAAAAAGGAATTGATCTATTTTCCCACTTTTTTTTGCACCTCCCACTGCTTTAGCACTTCCATGCCACATTAGTGATATGATGTATGTGCTCTGATATTTAGTGAGAGACGCTATAGGACACACACTGCTGTACAGAGGCTGCATACAGGCGGTAAGAGATACACTGTTGACAATACTTCTAGGTTGGCAGAGATGAGACTCCGACTCTCTTGCATATTATCTTTGTAATTCACCTGGATCAGGCTTTTTATATATCACCTGATGCAGTCTTCTTAATGTTTTCTCTCTCTCTCTCTCTTTTTTTTTTTTAATTGTTTTGGTTTGTGTTTCTCTTTTTTGAAGTTCCAGTCCAAAACATACTTTGTGTCTTTTTAGGGTATTAAAGGATTTAGGTGAACTAGCTTGGTTACTTTTAATTCATAACTGAACAGCCAAAACTTCCCTGTGTCAGGTTAGGCTAGCAATTTGTTAGCAACACAGCTATTGTGGTGCAGTAATAAAAGAAAAAACTTTATGAAAAACACATGCACAATGTGTTTTGCTCTTTCCCCTTTTCAGTGCTAGAGCATCACTTATCAGATGCTGCCTTGGATCAGCCCCACTGGGGACCCTGCAGGTGCAGAGGAGTTGGTGGCCTTGGGCAGGGGGAAGCTGCCATCTGGCAGGGCTTGGGGACCACCAGGAGCTGCTGTCTGAGGCAGAAGGAGAGCCCTGGCAACAGGCAGCAGTGGGCTGTGGGTTCACCAGCTGCCCCTGGCTCCTGCTGAGCGCAGTGCTGACCTTTGCTTTCCCTTCAGCCTTGTTCTGGGCAAGCTGATTTTCTGCCACTGTGGTCCTGCTGGTCCCAAGCACTCTCATACTCCCACCCATGTTCTCTCTCTGCTGTGTGGAGGTGGAACCAAATGAATAGTTTGGTTCTTTACCACCTTAGAAAACAGAGAACTAGACGCAATGATGACACTAATGAGACTGGTAGTTAGTTTGGAAATTGGCACATGACTGAACTACGGCCCACTGCTCCCTTCTCTGTAGCGGTGTGAGTTTCAGGTTTTGAATTTATATTTGTATTTTTTTATTTGTCTGTACTTGGTATGTTCCTTTCAGCCCCCCCCCCCCCATTCCTACCCCTGATGTACCTGCTATCTTCCTGATGTAACCCCACCCCCTTCCCTTCCCCCTTGGGTCAGAGCGTTTCCCCGCCCATGCCCCGACCTGGAAAAAGAGACACACGAGGCCAAGTCTCTTTCTCTCCCCCTGCTCTCTCCATGTGGAGACAGGGGCTCTGGCACAGCCCCTTCCACATGGACTGCACTGAATAAACATCCTTCCTAACCCAAAGAGAGAGCACGCTTCCTTCTTCCAACCCTGAATCCATGCTTCAGCCAGCTGTTTGGAGAACCCACAAACTTCTGTAAATTGGCCTGGGGGACTGCTAGCCGGCAATAGCACCCCCAGCGAACGAGCCGCTTTATACTTCTCTACTGGCATTTAATCGCTGAAGACTTCGTCACTTGACTTATCAGAATGATTTCACTAGCGTCATTCTCTGTGAACAGAAACAGGAAGTGGAATATATTATCTTTTTAAGTAGTTCTGCAGTTAGATGTGTTAGACACTCAAAAAAAAAAAACCAAAAAGCCACAGGCTAGGCAGGCGCCTCCGTTAGCCTACAGCGTTGTGAGGTGACATTTACAAAGTGAACCTTATGTGCAGCTACATCAGAACAATGATCTGCAAGGATGCAGGTTGTGGCTGATAGTTGGATTAGGTGATCTTAATGCTCTTTTCCAACTTTAATGATTCTAAGATTCTGAAAAAAAACCAGATTACATCACACCTGGAATTCTACCAGCTAAGTCACCATAATTAACTGAAAATGCCCCAACTTATCAAGCTGAGCTATATATCTGCTGGACTTTTGGCAGACAGATTCTGTTTTAAGAGAATTATTGATAGGCAAATTCACCCCTGCTGCGATTAAGCTGACAGCAATATTCTTTGGCACTGATATTCATACCCTGTGGATATTAATTAAATTACCATCACTGCCCTTTTAATTATCCACATTCTTATTATATTGATTTGAAGTGAGATAGGAACTATGGTGACTCACTGAGACCATACACTATTGTTTGTAGGCATTCTCTGTGAGGAAAATGGAATTTGAATGCATGCCTTTCTTCTTACTATTAAATAGATGTGAATTTCATAAACTCATTTGTGCAAGGAATGTCACTTCTTTGGGAAGAGTTCCTGTGGATTAGCATTTGTTTTTTGCCTGCAGAGCCATCAGGAATTCTAAGTGGAATATTCAATAACAGTAATACATACTATGGATTGGAACTTGGATGATATTTTCCATATACTATGCCTTTGTGCCTAGTGAAAAGTAGCTCTCCTGTAACACTGCAATTTTAAAAATTTGGTAGATTTGGTTCAGCTGGGACAAAGTAATTTGGAGAGAGAATGAAAAGAACTTTAAATTTTTATCTATGTAAGAATAATGAGGGAAATACACAAATGATTGAAGTACTGTTCACTGTAATCTTTCCATCTAGATGTCTCCTCATTTCTCCAGAGGGTTGTGATTTGAACATAGAGAGCATTTGTGAGCAATTTAAGGAATTAGGTACCTACATGTTATTATCATAAAGAGATAGGACCCTGGACTTATATGAGCTTTTTCATGAAGCTTAGCCTGTGGGCCAGCCACTGTCATGGTTTTCCTTTATCTTGAAATGAATTTTCAGCAATGCTGGCAGGTACCATAGGAAATGATGCTATGAAAAATAGCCACAGATACCCATACCCAAGCTGGTCCATGCTGTGGCTTTCATAAGCATTGGTGGAATATTAAAGAATATAAAATCTCTGAAATTTTGTGGAAATGAAGCTTTTTGCAGAGGCTCAGGGTCACTTTACCCATGGAGTCTGTGGTGTCTTCTGCTACATTAGGAATCAACTGCCTGTGCACAGGCCAATGCTGACATGGTGTTGCCATATCCAGCCTTGTTCCTTGCTGATCCCAACCTTGCCTTCCTGACTTGGTTTCCCAGCTTGACCTCTGGCCTGCCTTGTCACCAGAGATTTGTCTGGTGATCAGAGAACAGTTGGCCAGACCTGCTCTTCTGCCTCGCTGGGATGCCATGGGACTGTGGCTTGTCGGTGACAATGCTGCCCAGTCTGCCTGGCTGTCACCCTCAGCTCTTGGCTTACTGCCCCTTGAGGAGCTGCCAGCCCTCACTACTCCCTGACACAGAGGTTAAATTCGACCCAGGTTTGTTGCTTAGCTTCAGTTTTCACTGTTCTTTAAATTATAAGCCCAAATAGAATTAACTTTCCAACTTTATGGCATGTGAAAGATTTAAAAATGAAACACTGAGTTCTTTTTTCCATGAAATTACAGTGAAGTTTGGTTCTGCTTTTATTTCAATGCTGCTGTGAAAGTTCACACTCTGGTGCAAAATGCATATGTCAGCAGTGGAAAAAATTAATGATGAAGTAACTTGCACTACTGCTTGTGTAATTCTTCCTTCATAATATATAAGAAGAAACTACAGGAAAAAAAAAAAAACCAAACAAATCAGAAACACAAGCCCACATCAAAACAAAATCCAGTAAATGGAAACAAAAAAGAGAAGGGAATGTAATTTTCGAGAGAGGAAGGCAACAGCCAGAAGAGTGACTACCCATGGGATCACAGGACAATTGTGGTTTGAAGGGACCTTGGGGAATCTCAAGTGCAACCTTCTGCTAAAGGGAAGGTCAGCTACAAGGTCAGATGTTGCTCAAGCTTTTTTGAGTTGGGCACTGGAAACTGCTGAGGATGGAGCACATAGAACATCTTGGCGCAAACTGCTCCACTGCTTGTCAGTTCTTCATAGCTCAGAAACTCCTCCTTATATCAACTCTGACCCTTCTTGCTTCAAGTTATACACAGGATTTCTTGTCCCTCCTTATCCTGATTTCACCTCAGGTAAAGTTCCTTTCAATAGCTGTTACAGTGTTTTGAATTGAGAATGAGGATAGTGTTGATAACACACTGATGTGTTTTGGGTTTTGTTAAGTGTTTATCCTAAGTAAAGAACTTTCTTCTTGTCTCATGCTCTGCCAGTGAGGAGGTTTGCAAAAGAAACTGGGAGGCATAGCTGGGACAGGTGACCCAAACTGTTCAAAGGGATATTCCACACAACAGAATGTTATGCCCACTATATGACCTGGGGGAAGATACCCAGAAGGGTGGCTGATCTGGGTTTGGGAAGTGGGGTCTGGCATTGGTCAGTGGGTGATGAGCAATTGTATTGTGTGTCACTTGTTTTTTCCCTTATTATTATCATCATTATTGTTACAGTTGACCATTATGACTGCATTTTAAATTTATTTTTCATTATAAAACTGTTCTTATCTCAACCTACAAGTTTTACTTTAATTCTTCTTTCCAATCCACCTTTCTGTGGAGGGACAAAAGGGGGTTGAGTGAGTGGCTGCATGGTCCCTAATTTCCAGCCAGGCTTAAAACATCACTCCTGCTATGAGTTCTTGTGAAGGGCTTGGCTCCATCTTCTCAATACCCTCTTTGCAGGATTGCAAAACTGCCATTAGGTCCTCTAAAGTCTTCTCTTCTCCAGGCTGAACAAGCCCAACTTGCACAGTCTGGCAAGGTCCCATTTCAGAATGAAATTAACAGAAAGCATAGACAGACAGAGAAACTCATGAAAACAGTGTAAATGCTCTTTGCAATGGATAAAATTTTAATTTACACAATAGAGGGATATTCAATTTACACAACTGAGGGATATTCTCATAAGAAATATCTTATTGCTTGTGACCACTTTATGCATTCTCCACACATAATGTCAGACCTAAAAGGGTGTTGAAAAGTGCTGGTCAAAATCTTTCCACCACAGAAGTTTTCTAGAGGGCAATTTTTTTTTTTGATGGAAAGAAAAATTCTTTCCCTATGAAATAAAAAAACCACCATAACCAAATATTTCTCCTGGGAACTAAGCAAAAGTAAGAAGTTGTGAGAGGAGAAAAAAATGTAATGTTTTAACTCTTTTCAGAGGGTCAGGTGTCTGGATGGGACAGGGAACCAGGGAGCCAGGCAGCTGTTTCTGGGTCCTGCACATGAACAGGTTCTGAAATAACAGCTGCACTTCTGATTTGTGCTTTTGTGCTAACATCAACTCTTTCAAAATGTGGGTTCTTTTGTTTCCATTCTTACTGTTTGTTGGTACATGTACATTCATGTTCTTTGCTGGTTTGCCAGTATTGCTGGCTGGCTTGTTTCATTTTTTTGAAACTGGGAGACTGAGAGCCCTGGAACCTCTAGCTGAGGCCTCCATGTGCAGTAAAGTAAATGGATGCAAACCTTACTCTATTGAGTCTGAAAATGGAATCACACTCCAGATTTCAGTCATAATAAGCAACTCTGAAGGCTGGCCCTTTACACTGCTGAGATGTGAAACCTCACCTTTCTATCCTTCTCTTCTTCCCCTGCACATATCAGGGAAAGTTTCCTCCAAGTTAAAACACTGGTGGCTAGAATTTCCTTCTTTATAGGCACTTGAATTAATGAATCTTCAACTATCTGAAACCCAACACTGGTATTGTAATGAAACAGCATGACAAACAGTTATACATTAGAACATATATTTTTCAAGAAAAATAAAAGCTTAAGGGCAGGTAAGTGCCTGTACACAGGAGGTAATCAATTTTAAGAAGTATCTGACCTCAGGAGTATGCTAAAGTAGAATTTGAGTCTTTAATGAAACACATGAACCATCATAGCAGCATAAATAACACCATGAAATTACAGAGAAATTTACCACACACCCTCTGTCTGCTCCTTTGCTAAGCAGGACAAAGAGGACTTCAGCCTTCCTCCAGCCTAGTACATTACAGCAGGCTGGCTATCAAGCTTCAACAGGAGAAAGATCTGTGGGGAATCCTCAGTAATTCTGTCAGCATGTCACAGCCATCCTTCTTGACTGTGCATTTGTTTGTTGTCATTGACCATAAACGATTTAAAGATATGTGTTGACATTGCATTGATTTCATTGACCCCATAGTAAATCCTTATTGGCTCCAGCTACTGGTTTTGCTTAGACTGGTATCTCTAACTTTTGGGGCATTTCCTAGGTACAGACTGGAGAAGAATTTTTCTTTCTTTTCCTTTTAAGTTATCCAGTTTTCCTTTGCATGTGCTCCTTCAGGAATTTTTGAGAGACTGTGTTTCACAGGAAGTTCTGTAGGTGATCAGTGCAGTGTTCTTTGTAGCAGAACTGCACGGAGCATGTTCTTTCACTTGGTCTTCCTCACGTTTTCGTAGGCACAAGGAACACCTGAGCAAATTCACTATGTCTGTCCGTGCAGTTTCACTCACAAAGCAGTACAGAATGGGATCCGCAATGCAATTCAAACTTGTTAAGGCCTGTGTGATTCTGTAAACTTTATACATCAACAACAAAAGATGCGGGTCAGAGGTAGAAGGTTCTTTGATGCTGCGGATAAGCAATACAACATGATAAGGAGTGAAGCAAACAATGAAGCTAACTGTGATGTTCAGAATAAGCTTCCTCACCTTTTTCTTCTCTTCATCTACTGTGGCTTGGTTATACCTCACTACTTGGTAGATTTTATGGTAGCAAAACATAATGATTATCAAAGGGACCAAGTACCCTGAGCATATCCGGAATAAATTTATGTTCGCCTGCCACCTTTCCAAGGGATAGTTATCATAGCATAATGTATGATTAGTGAAATTGCAAGGATCATTGAATACTTCTTTGTACACCAGTATGACTGAATTAAAGATGCTTTCCAGAAGCCAAACAATTATGGTGACAATCAATGAAAATCTTCTTGTGCGCAAGTACTGGAGCTTCAAGGGGTGAACTAATGCCAGGTACCTGTCAAGAGAGATGCAAGCAAGGAACGCAGTGCTGGTGTAGAAATTCATATACATAAGGAAGGCAGAAATCTGACAAAGCGAGGCAGAGAGCCTCCAGTCATCTCCATGCCAAGCATAATCAATCCACAGAGGCAGAATCAAAGAGTACAAAAGGTCAGCCAGGGACAGGCTAAAGACGTAGACTGCTAACTCATTCTTCTTCCTCACCTGAATGCAAGATGCATAGAGGGATATGCAGTTGATGGGAATACTGATCATCATCACAATGCTGTACACAATTGGAAACAAATACTTATCCAGGGTGTGATCATCATGGCACTCAGTGTTGTTGCTCATTGTCCACCCCAGTAGTATCCCTGAGATAATTCCAGCCTGGGTACAATAACACCCCCTGTTGTAGTCTGGTGGGTTGTCATCTGTTAGTTCTTCAGGATCTGACTGATGAGATTCCAGCCTTCTGTCACCAAAAAGGAAAAATGTCAGCTATAACATTTCTGTTGTTTTTATGGGATTCTTTTTTTTTTTTTTTTTTTTTTTTTTTTTTTTTTTTTTTAAGAAAGAAACTGTGTTTGTAGGAGATCAGAGGATGTTAATGCTCCTGGAGTTAGGAACAGGAAGAGGAACCCAAAATCTAAAGTTGTCAAGCTCAGTTAGATGGAACCTTCTACAGCAGCAGCAGAAGATACTTCTAGGAGTAAAGTGGTGTCCTGCAATCCTGGGTCTCTCTTGTGGGAGAGTTAAAGGAGTTCAGAAAGTGGACCACAAATAAAATAATAGATGTTCACATTCTATTATTCTGGTAAGCACTGTTTTGGGAATATGAATATGGCAGATTTCTTATCCCAAATAACCTCCTCCCTAGTAAGGCAATCGAGAGAACAAGGATAGAAATACAGGGATTCAGGTACTGCTGGATGTTGGGATCTGCACAGAAGATGAAAATGTGTCTCTGGTATATTTCCCTATTGCAAATCACTCTTGTCTCACACATCCCCGTTTCCTCTCTCCTCCTCTGTATGTGATCCCAAATGAACTTGATATCAAGTAAGCTATTCTAGCAAGACTTACTGCATCTACCAGAAACCCTCCTGTGAAACCTGCCAGGCTATTGGGTTCCTGCATGCACATGACAATCTGCTGGGTGTCCCTTTGAACACGTGAGGTGGAGACTGAGTACAGTGTTCCATTTACAGTTCTTACCTCTAAAAATTGCAGCTGTGATGTATGAGCTTATAAAGCCAATAGCAATTAAACTTAGTCACTTCCAGGACTGTGGTTATCAACAGCCTCAACATGAAAATATCAGTAAAATGGCAGGCCTGACTAAAGCAGTGGGACTGGAGGAATTGAGTGTGAGAGGCCTAGAAACACATAGAAGAGCTGACCTTTCAGTAAGAAAGGGTGCACAACTGTAGCTGTGAGACAGCTGGTACTCACTAATTGTATCACAGCTCTGACACTCAGCAGTTCCCTCCTCCAGAGAACTAGTTGTTACCTTCAAGAAATACAAGAATGGAAAACATTGGTTACAGTTCAGTTATACTGCCAAATATACTAACTGCTTGAGAGACTGCTGTGATAGCTCATCTGTGCTTTGAGCCTGGACTGCAGCAGATGAGATGAAGAGGCTGAAGAATGAGTGGGCTGGAAGACAGCACGTCTACAACTGTTCCCACACGTGAAAGAACTCCAATGTGATACGTCTTGTGTGCAGAAACTATCCCATGCAGTAAGAAAAATTCAGCCTTATAGGTTTGATGTGTTTGTGGATTTATCAGAAAAACCCAAACAGGTTTATTGCCTGTGCTGAGAGGTTATTATATGGATCTCTTGTCCATGAAAAAGCCTCTTTCACAGTTATTCATAAGAGAAGGGAGCAATGACAAAACTACCCAGAAATCACATTTCCAATTTTACCTGCCGCTGCCTTATTTGATCAAGCTGCCTAACTTATCAGCTAGAGCTAAACTCATTCACAAGCTTGAAAGCCAAGGAAAATTCTTGAGGACTTGTCAGTTTGGTCCATTGAGGAATTTTATCAACATGATGACTAAAAAAAAAATGCAGTGTCTATATTTAAGACAAACGTAAGATGTCTGCATTTCAGCTTGGTTTCATAAAACCACACAGTAAATAGGGCATTATAAGCTTATCAGTATAGATAAGTATCACAAAATCTAGCCCTAGAAATTGGATCCTAGGGTTTTGTGACCCACTTCTTACCAAAAAGAAATCAAATGTATGCAGACAGACCAGACGAATCAAAGATAGAATACCTACCTCTTCTCCTAATCACACTTTAGCATCTCTTTTCCTATGACAGGTCTCTTCATGAGGGAAATGTGCCCTTTCAGAAGCATGTGTGTAATGCAGCAAGTGTATGAGGCAGTGTTTCCTAGTCTTGTGACTGAGAATTTGGAATTCCTTCTCCCTCCCCCATAAACTCTTTCTCTTTTGCTAACTTGTATTACAGACTCACCATCCTTCTAAGCTCCCAACCTCTCTCTTATTACTCACAACAGTTTCTTTTGTATCTACTCTTAGACCAACATGCCAATTTCCTCATACCACCACCTTTTCATTTTAGCTCATTCTTTCTAAGAGTTTTACTCTGTCGATCTTACTGATCTTAAGATAAAACACGTGTTCTTATAATTGCTCTTATCTGAATAAACCACATGTTCTTTGGGGCAAGACTTTGCTTTGATCTTCTGCCATCTGCCTTAAGGAACTAATATCTGAAGGTGTAATTGGCTAATGGCAGGCTGGGACACTAAAAATGAAATTCAAAAAGTGAGTTGAGACCCCATGAAGATTGTCACCTCAGAAAGTATGTCCTTCATATTCACAAGTTACTGTACCGCATTGCTTTCTTTTCTTCAAAACCAGTACATTTTTTAGTTCCTATGAACGCAGCCCTGGAAGCTGTGGAGCATTCCCCAGGTAATTCATGTCCAAACTCTGATGACACATTGATGGTTCTTACATGAGGACATGCTTTCAATGATGGCAATAATGAGAAGTGTGTCATTCTGGCACGTATTGATGACTTATACTTAAATGTGTCAAAAAGCCAGCAAATGAAGCTTACCACAATGCATGCTGCCGTTTCTCGCACAGAAATATAAAAACAGAAAGCACCACTGTGCCCTGATTACAACACATTTCACTCAGTTTGCTTGGGGCTTTATTTCAAAGGAAGTAGTCCACATTACACTTTCTTGCTGAGTTGTTTTTCTGATAATTAGGACTTCGTGATGCAAGATGATTTTTCTTACCTGAATGCATGATTTGAAGCATTCCCAGGTTTTCTCTCTGCTACTGAGCACACCAGCTGGTTTTCCCTAGGAGGATGGTACTGGCTTACCTAGCTATCATAAAAAAAAAATATTTGATAATGTTCCCCAATGATATATTTCTTTTAACCATCAAGGTATTTTGGTTTAATGATATGGTCTAATGGTTTGACCTTCACGGTCCAAACCTACTGTAACTAATTCCATATACTTGTGACTTATTTTATAGACTTGTTTTTGTAGCGGATGTTTCAAATAAAAAAAAAAATCTTAAAAAAAACCCTTATTTTTTTCTTTTAGACACATTATTCAATTATTATCATAGTTCCTACCTCTGTCATTTTGCTACAGAAAACCCGTTGTACAAGAATTCTGAAGAGTCAGTAAGACGTAAAATTTAGAGAAAGGGACTAGAAAACGTTACGCTTCAAGTACTGTATGCAAACAAGCCTGTAAAGGAACCTTGTGAGATTTTCTAGGGAAAAGTAGTCATTATATACTGTATTTGTATCAATACATTTCTACAGCATCTTCTTCAGGTTCATAGAGAGCTTTATGCAGTCTCTCCAGCTATGACATTTTGAAACTTGCAAAGTACAAAGTTAAACTTTCATAAGCATAAATACAAAAGGATATTTCATACTCTTATCTGTAAAAAACTTTGTAAGGGAAGAAAGGAACAATGTTGTGTGAGCTAGTGCAGTAGCTGCTGTACTGACAATACTGTATATCAATCATAACATGGAATGACAGATTGTTTTCCTTTTCCTCTTTAAGCAATTTCAACAAAGTAGATTGCTTTGTGTTCTCAAAATAAGTTCTGAGCCAAGTTTAGTCCTTCCAGTACAGGGGACATTCCATAGCAAACTCTTTTTACCTAACAAGTAGATCTCAAAATCAATTCTGAAAAAGTCACAGTTTAGGAGAATTGATTCATGCCTTTCAGAAAAATGGCCTTTTTTTGCTTAAAATTTACAGCATTTTTCCTCATGCAACATTAAATTTCACCCACAGGTCTTGATGAGATTCTGCAGAGACTCAAACAGGTCTAAAAGAGCTCGGTCTTTTTGACTTTGAGGTATACTTTACGGACTGTTTCACTGAGCATAAACATTCACTTAATGTGAGCAAATAGGAAAAAAACCCCATGTTTTTTAGAATGTAGGCCATGCAGGCAAGCATTATTTTGCTATATCATTAAGTGCATCATGTTTTCCTCTATGCATACTAAAAGATGTACAATATATTTTCACATACATGATACTTGGCATTCTAAGAAGCTACTTTTACCAGAGCTTATTTTTCTGCTGTTTGAAGCATTCTGCATTATTTATATAAATAGCACTGCGTATTCACATAAATATCTTCACAGTGTCTGGAAACACTGAAGAACGCTAATAGAAGAGTTACTGGAACCCTCTGTGAGGCCTGAGGCACTTTTTGGAGTGATGGGACAGCTCAGAATGTTGAAAATTCAGCCCCAAATACAGTTCTCCATTCTTTCCCCCTTTTGTAACCAACAGTATATCTTGATCATGGCAATGCCATTACAGCAAACAATGAATCAAGCTTTCTTTCCCAATCCTAGGCACATCTTTCATAATTCAATCTCTTGATGTCTTTTGCCTTAGTCTCATGTTTTGGTTGTGCTGGGATTGACATAATCCTTCCCCCAAAGCAATCTTTTCCAGCCCCTTCTGTGTCCCTTGTTTCAGATGTATGACGACAGATTCCCATGAGGGAAAGCTAGGTTGAAACCTGTCCCAGAAAGGAGCTGTGTCCCTGGAATCCTGAGCACTTACCTTGGCAGCCACGTGTGCCTGTGCAAGGTTCCCGTTATGCCACTGGCGGTGTAACCCGTATCTGCTTCTAAGGAAAGTGTCTGCTTCTGCTTGATCAGATACAGAGACAGGAAGCTGCTCTTAGATAAACAGGCAGCAGTTCACACATCTCTTGGTTTTGCTTCCTTTTTTTTTTTTTCTGTCCCCAATTCTTGTTCATCTAAGCTTATCCATGAGAAAAAAGATCATAAACAAGGATGGAAGCAATCTTAGTAGATACAGGAATGCTTTTCGAGACTTTATAAAAGTTTAATTTAAAATATTGCCTAATTATATGAGCACAGTATATTATACACCACTTATGCAGGAGACATTACATTCTGCAGAGAAACCAATCCACAGAAATAAAATGCTGTGTTTTATTTGTGTTGACTTGTATAAGTTCAAAATGTGTGGTTTTTGTTGACTGAAGGACCTCACCTGCTTTTCCCTACAAATCGATCACAGAATCAAACAGGAATCCACCTGAGAAGAGCTCCAAAATGTTTTACAATGACTTTAAGTGTTTGTGGAAAAATAATTAAGTATTTTCAGAATTTATGAGAAGTTTGT
Source organism: Trochalopteron elliotii (assembly GCA_024734555.1). Taxonomy (NCBI): domain Eukaryota; kingdom Metazoa; phylum Chordata; class Aves; order Passeriformes; family Leiothrichidae; genus Trochalopteron; species Trochalopteron elliotii. The sequence goes on from JANPWX010000247.1 coordinate 2,087,294, forward strand.
GAATAGCTCTAGTTAACAAAAGAGCATTTTATGCACTGTGACAGGATGCATATTTATGTATTTTTACATAAACTGAATCTGAGTTTGGATGCAGTTTTCAGAGAAGTGATTCTTTTAACAGATAATTCTATTCAAATAGAATGGTGGAAAGTTGTTACGTAAGCATAGTTCTCTTCCCCCTCTGTGATCAGGGTAATTTATTTTGTGTGTTTTTTCTTAAATTCTGTTTGTAACAATACAATTCTGTTTTAAGAAAGTGGGCAGAGTTTCACTTGAAAAGTCCATCAGTTGGGTAACATCAAAACTGTTGATGATTCAGATGCTAAGGAGAAATGAAACAGAACAAATTGAAAAGTTCTCCAATTGAAAACTTCTAAAATAGGGGCATTCTGACTTCCTTGAGAACACCAGGCAGCTCTACAATATTTAACAACTGTATACAGAGATTTGGTTCCTTTTTTTTCAGCCAGTATGACTTTTTCATCCACAGTTTTTTACTGATCTGATTGCTACATGAAGCCTAAACTGTCAAATACTTGTGGCCATTCTCAAACTTCTAATAGCCCCTTCCTGTTCCATGAATGGAAGACCACTTGCTTCAATAAATTTCTAAAATAAATTTCAGTCACACTTCCATTTTCACTGAGAGAAGTCATTAGACAAAGACCTGTTCCATCACTTTCCATGCACCTTTTCCTAACAGGGTACCTACTAAGTGTCTAGTATGCTGGTTCTGGTATTTTGTTGAGCATTCCTATACTTTGCTGAAGAAAAATAAAGTTCTTATCATTATTAGAAACAGAGAAACATAGTTGAAACATTTCTACAGTTCTTTGTTGTGATGACAGCAGAATTGAAAGATCAAAGAAAGCAAGAGAGGAGATGATGCCTTTTATGCATTCTGGAAGTAAAGCTGTATGTTAAAATAAATTCTTAATTGTGTCCATATGCAGAAATTTAATTTCTGATGTAAGCAGCACAATTTTCCAGGGTTTTTGAGAGATCTGGACATACACAGTATCTCAGATCAGTCATCCAAGAACAACAGGTGTTATTAGTGTTTGCTGAGAAAAAAAACCCAACCCTGAAACAGAAGAGCATTAACAGTAGAAAACTATCTTATCTAGAAAAGAAGCAATGAGTAAGTCCTCAATCAGGTTATTGGTTAAATTTGGGTTTACAAGGGATCCATGTACAAAGGTGTTTTCAGGAAAATTGGACATAAACCTCTGGTGTTCGTGGATTAAAGAGACAGAGGAGTCCTGTAACTTTATTCAAATAAAGGGAAAGGTCATGGGGCATTCCACATGGGGTCTCTCAAAATTTTTAGGGGACGCAGCCTCTTTTTTATCCTGATTTCCCATCCACATTTCCCTGTCTTTTTCCCCATTGGCTGAGGTATTTGAGAGGTACAGACTTCCCAAAACACCTAATTCCCCCTTGTAATGTACAACCCCCACTGTTTCTCTTTTTCCTTGTGTCTCTCTTCTTTTTCTCTAAATCCAGACACGTAGCACAGTCTTGAGTGAGTGACAGTCTGTGTCAATTAGTGGAATTCCTATGGAATTTATGGTTCCCTCCACTCCCTCTCCATATCTGGCTTTATCTATCATCAGGTTCAAACTCTGTTTCTGAAGACACCTTGTTCTCATTCCTTTCAGTGTAAAGAAAAAAAACCGGTCCAACACAAGGTCAAGATGCAGAATGCAAGTTCTGCATGTGACAAGAGTCACACCAAAATATCCTTTTTCTTCCATCAAAACAGATTCTGAGAATGTTTTTCTGTACAACTGAAAAGGGCAGGCACTCAGCACATCACAGGACTGCAGATAAAAGTTTTGAAAACTGACAATTTTAGGATCTTATGAGTGAATAAGAGGCTGAATTTCACAGCTGAAATGCTTTACATGAACTAAATTGATACTTGAATCAATGAAACTATTAAAATGAACCAATTAATAACTCATAATGGTTTTTCAAACCTTCCAGGTGTGCAAAGCTGTACAGTCTGCTGGAATGAATGTGAAATAGGACCAAGAGCATAATGCTGCCTCTGGCACTGACTCACAGTAGCCCTGAGGAAGTCACTCTGACTGTCTGCACATAATAATGGTATCATATAGCTCATTTGGGTGTGAGCAGGTTCATTAGTTAATACTTGATATTGCGGTAAAGTGCAAAATGTTTTGTGAGTGCTTGGTATTGTTATTTAAAAAGAAATAAACAGGAAACGTCAGTCAGGTCATGTCATCACTGAGACATTAAATCCCTCAATAACAGTGGCAGAGACACAGTGTCAATGAGAGTGACCAAGGCCCGAATAACAGCATTCTTTATGGTTAGAAACGTGCAAAACTGGGGCTTTTTCCACAGCTCTTACACAACGCAAGACTTTGGCCACTGCATCTCCTCATGCCTCATTCCTCCTTTAGGCACACGAAGCATCTCTATGAAATACTGAGGACAACAGACAAGACAGCTCCCCTTTACAAATTTTTATAGGATAATCAAACTGATCGCCGACCTCCGGGTTACATCTTCTCCGAGCCAAATGCTTGTACGAGCTGTAGTCTGAGGGAACACCCCGGCAATCCTCACGGAAATTCTTGGCGTGCGGCTCAGCACCACCTCGGGGCTGCTCTCATTTTGATGCGGCTGCTCTACAGCGCACCCCTGAAGGCGTAAACAAGCTCGTTCAAGCCCATCATAATTTAAACCCCACTTTCAGCATCCCTCTCTCGGGCCCTGCTAACACAGTTGCGGATCTAACTGCGGCCAACAAGGATTCCCCGAGAAGGGTGCGGGGCTGCCAGCAACCTCCGGGGGCCTGGCGCCGCTCCCCGCATGTGTCCCTGCGGCGACCAAAGATCTTTCTCGCGGCGCACCGGAACGTGCTCCTTCAAAGCGCCGCTTCCTGCCGCCTCTTCAGGTGATTTGGTGGCAGCCTGGGAGCGGCGCAAAAGCAGGAAACTAGCTGCGAGGTCCTGGGAGGGCCTGGAAATTAAAGACGCACTAGGAAACGCCGTTCTTCGCCCGGGACAAGTACCGTGCCTTGTTAGAGGCCCCGAAAAGGAGAGTCACAGGTCCCGAAAAAGACAGTCACCTTGATTCGGCCCCTACGCGCGGCTGCTCACGCTGCACTGAACGCCATTCCCGTCGCGCTCCCACACAAACCCCGCCTCGCCTCACAGCCATGCGGCTTCCCCACACTCGGGATGGCCCCGCAGTAGCTTCACTCGCTCCTCAGTGCCCAACTACAGCATGGCGACACGCGCCTCACCAGCTTGCCGTGCCCTTTCTCAAAATGGCAGCTGTTGACTTCAGGCGGGCGGGGCTGCCCGTACAGGCTGAGGGGCCTTGCTGCCCTCTTTCCCTAGAGCAGGATGGCGGCGCCGGGCGCTGCCGCCCCGCCCCGGGGCTGGCGGGAGGCGCGGTCACGTGCGGCGTTGCCGGGCAGTGCGGAGGCGCTGCATTACAGTCTATCCTGA